>JAMXBB010000002.1:52167171-52223101 GCA_024138015.1 Lumnitzera littorea
GGGGGGGGGGGGGGGGGGGTGGGCGGGGTGGGTGTTATTCTATATGGTTATGGTAGGTTAAAAGGCCAATGCATGTACAACCCTAGTAAGGTCGACTATAAAGTTAACCATTTCATTAATTCGTTTCCCTATACTTATAGGGGTGCTTTGGGATTGTTGTTTATGGTAGATAGGACCACTATTGTCATCTCTAATACCAGCATTGACAATAGGATCTATCATCCTCTCAACAAAACATAGTAAACAAACTCAAAATCCATAAAACAATAGAAACTTCCTTCTTAACTCAAACAACTCACACAAAGTCTTCTCTATACGAAATTTTAACCTAACTATCAATGCAGTGACTACTTTCGAAGAGCAACAAATCCAGTCAAAACTTACTATATTTTCGTATGTTCAAAACAGGGCAAAATAAAGTACATGACGATAGCAAACTACTATGCCTTATTATTTGCTTAGAAAATCGTAGCTAATCTTTACACAACTACAATACATTACCACAATAAACACTAGTCACAAGAAAGCTCAAACATAACTTACCCAAATTAACCTATTAAGATGATAGTTGCGCCGAGGGTTGTTCAGGGTAGCGGTATTGAGGTGGGCCTAAGCTTGTAAAAAGCTTGAAAACAAGGATAGAAAGAGAAAAGCATGACTAGAAATGAAAGTAAAATAAGTAAAAGCTACAATTAGGTCTAAGGATATGACACACTAGGGAATTATTGAGTACTCATGGCTTAACTCAATATGATGTACGAGTTGGTCTAATAAGGATACTCACCACCTAGCCTTACTTAAAGTTTAAGATAAGAGTAAAAGAGGGAAGTAAGTATACTTAGCTCACAAAAGGCGAAGTAAGTATACTTATATTCAATATTTGATGTATATGTGCTGTGGTTACCTTTATAATGGGTATTTATACTCAAAATATTAAGGCAACAACTATAAACGAAAATGAATAAAAAGGTTAAAATCCTAAAGAAATTATGTACAAAGAATGGAAAAAGGGCATAAAGAGAAAATCAAGAAAAACATCCATCTTATATGAAAGATTCTATCATATGATTACTCAGATACATGGCTCTCTATGAATGGGTGACTTTTCTAGTAGAAGTAGACAAACTGTACTGTTAGGTTAGTGATTACTAAGCTGAGGTGCTGAGTAGACCAAGGGGTACTTTCAAGAAATTGTTGCTATGGATGTGTGCTGGGGTGGTTCTTGGCGCCAATCATATGGAGTTAGAGGTTGGCGCAGTCATAACCAAGCAGATGTGTGAGGGGTCAGACTATCAAAGCAGTTCATATTTAGGTTAATTGTATAGTTGATTGTATAGATTAAGTTATTGTCTGAGTGCATCCTTAGTTAGCAATTAGAGACTATTGATAGGCATAAGAGGGTTTAACTTGAATAAGGCATGAGGTCAGTGGACTGCGGTAGCTTGGCTATAGGGTGAAAAGAGAAAACTTGCCTTGCTATGCTTTCTAGTCTTCGAGCTTAGGCTCTAGTTAGAGGTCTAATGGTTTGATTCTTATCAAGGCAATCGTACCACGAGCAGTATTGTAACAAGAATCTATCCAAATCCTTAAATAATAAAATGTACTTCAAAGGGTAGACCTTACCATTACACTACTCAATAAGAGGCGATCTCGGAGGATAAGAGGAGAGGATAAGGGTAAGAGGATGCTTATAAAAGTCTAAGTCCTAGTGAAGTTGATCTTAATGTATAGTTGGGCAATTGATGAATAAGGTTAGTGATCTTTTGGCAAAGGATAGTGGAGAAGAGTTAGCCCTACGAATAGCATGTCATGGATTTAAGTGAGGGAGAATGTTACTATCCATATTTTGGAATGGAAGTGAGGTTGCTCAAGTTAAGGCTTAATGTCAAGTGAGTAGCATCGGCAGATAGCTTGTTTATAGGGTTGGGTATTCTTTAAAGGTGGGGTTAGCCTCCCATGAGCAAACTAGTTAAGAGTTGATGCCGCTCTCTTGATGATAGCCATAACACGTTGAAATTAGTTAAGAAGCTGAACAACCCAATCATATGAAGGATAGTGTTAATTCTGGTTGACACTCCTAAAGATAGAAGGGTGTGGAATAGTTTTAAGAAGATAGGAAGGGAAAAAGCCAACTCACCATTCGTAATGCAAGTAAATGAGATGAGGCAAAGGATGGTTGAGTGCCACACATTCACTTAGGAGGAGGTGAACCTCTTGTCCCATGACACAGTTGCCTATAGATTGTGCTTGCTAAGCTAGAAGAGGGTTTCTTATAGTAGGTAATGGTGGCATTGGTGGTCTATTGTTTCATCTACATTTAGGAGAATGGGTAGAAATGTCCTCCAATTCTTGCATGCCTTTCTATTGCTTGTGTTTAGCTAGTCAAGTTGAAAGTTGATCATTAGCAATCTTCAATTGCTCATTTTCTATTATAAGAGGAGCCTTGATTTCCTTGTTCTCTACCACAAAATTGGCATAGAACTGCTCCAATAGTGCAAATCTTGTTGCATCCATTAGTTAGCTCAATGTTTATGGCATGATTAGTTAGTCAATGATTATGGTGTTTTCAATACTATTAAATTTGTTAAGCTTCAATTTTGGAGCCATTATGGTTATAGGCATCAAGTCATAAGAAAGATACCAAATGTTGACTATAGATTTTTTAGTGATGGTTGATTACTTACAAAACAGAAAACAAGGCTATGGGGTCTAATACAACCACTTTGATGTTTAAGTCAAGGTGATGCATAATAAATTAAGAAAAGAGACTTGCAAGCAAAGAGATGTAGAGAGAGTGTTTAAAGATTCTTTATCCAAGGGCTTCATCCCTTATTTATAGAGAATGGGTACTGGGCCTTTTGGGCTCTCATTGTATGATCCTTATTTAAGTGCTTGGCTTGGGCTTAGTCAACTTAGGCTAAAAGGTCCAGGCCTTCAAGAGGTTATATGATCTTATTAGGTTGGGCTTGTATCTAGTGACTCAGTATATTCTCAAATGAGGTTAGCGAAGCTTTTGAGTACTTGTTTTGTGTTATGTTAAGAACAATTTGATTGCTAGGAGATTGGTGAGAAAGTAGAGAGGTTGGACTAGGCTATTAGAGCTTAGCCCATGTTTAGGATAGGTTAATCTGGGCCTAAAGGCTCATGTCCAAAAAGATCCACTAATAGTATAATAGTTTAAAACCTAAGACGTGAAAACCTACTATGTGTCTATAATTAATATAAACACGCTAAGGCTTAGAACTTGCAAAAAACTACTCTTAATAGTTAAATCTACCAAACGTATAATAACAATAAACCATAATAAGTCAGTATAATCATACATCCAACAAACGACATCTACACAAACACCTCATATGTGGCTCATAAGTGTCTAAATTAATAAGGTCTGATTAGTCTAATCTATGTATTATTGCCAATACTTATCAATTAGGAGAAAATCTCCGTAGTCCCTTACTCACTTGTGCTTATATTATAACATTTGTTCTATGTATTTTTGCTAAGGAGTTGTAAATTGAGGCAGATTTGAGGTTTAAAATTAAGTTTAAGTAAGAAATTAGTGTGAACCTAGCAAATTAATATTTCCTTCTATTAGAAAGTGAGGCTATGCACATGTAGCAACAAATTTTTAAAAATTAATTAATTTGTTTGAATTTTGAGTCCTAACTCATTTGTGTTCTAACCTATACTAAAATTAATCAATTTAAGTTTAAATAAGACATGGCTTGAAGCTATATTTTACTTAATTTGATTTATTTAAAGCCTTTAAGAATAAACAACCAAGATGAAACTTAGAAAGATTTACTTAAAATGAGCACTTTTAATCTAAAGCTCAAATGCCAATGAATTGCAAGTGCATATTTTCACATTTTGGCTTGTAAAAATTAAGTTTCATTCCAATAGGACATCTAAACCACTAGAAGCCACTTTTTCTTACTTTAATGCTTTTTAATTTTTTTTTTATTTTCTAACTCTCTTAATTTGTTGGTTTTTCTCTTTTTCTTTCTAATCTATAGGTCCTTTTCGAATTTGTAAGCTTTTAGCTTTTATTTTTTTTTTATTTTCTTGCATCTATTAACTAAAAAGAACTACTAAAATGAAGGGAAAAATAGGGTGTCCACATTCATTATTTGTCATTTGATAGTTTAAAAAAGAAATTACTTAAATGATACTTGATCTTCAACCTAAAAGTATGCACTTTTTAAAGATACATGCACTAGTTCTAATACCAATTGTGTGTCTAGATAGACACTTAAAAAAGGGGTGAAATTGATTTCCTAATTATTTTGATTTTTTCACATGTAATCCCCCATTTCAAGCTTTTAAGTGGTGGCAAATTCTGATAATAATAGCAAATAGGTGATTCCACTTTGATGATACAAATAAGTATGCGATAAATCAAATAGGGTAGGGATATATAAAAATAAGGAAGCATGCATAATGGTTCCTTCTATGATTTGTTGTACTCTTCTAAATTTATGTTGAAATTCTATTAGCTGCATTGATTTTCCAATATTCTAAGATAATGAAAAGGACATTCACAAGCTACAATTAATCACTACTATTTGTTATACTTCTACCTCTAGCAAAAGTTACACAATTTTATGGTAACACTCTATCAAAATTACATAAAAAAAAAAAAACCTATTACTCTACCTTATAGTCTTCTAGTAGAAGTACGCAGGTTAATAGTAAAACTCTAAAAAAATCCAAAAGACAAAAGAAAATGTGGAAAAAAATAGAAAAATTCCAAAAGATGCATCTAAACATTAGCTTGTAATTTAAGTTTTCCAATTTCTACTATTTATGGAAATAAGATAGTGAAGTACAAATTCCATAGGTTAGAAAGAACCTTTTATTTATCATTGTTTTCCTTGTTACTTTTTCCAAGACTTGCTTAATCTTCTTTACATAGACTTGTTCTAACATTTGAATCCTATAAATCAAGCTAAAGTTTTAAACTTTTTCAAACTTAGCTATTGCTTTAGTTGAATTATTTAATATGCTTCATCTGATATTACTTAGGTGAAAGTGGTTGCATCATGTTACTATTGTTTGAAATGTATGTTTGTAATTGATCTTGTTATTTTGATTGATTTCCTAAAAATAACTCGAAAAATCTTGGTCCTTCATTCAAACTTTTAACTTCTAAAAAGGAAATGCTCCTTATCTACGTTAAGCATCTCTAAGGAATGAACTAATGTAAATTGGATTTCCTCTAAAAATGATCCAAATAATCTACATGAACCAATCTAATAATTTGAAGTTCAATTCCATATTATGTGAATGTTGAAATAAAGAAAAATCCTCCTCAAAATCTAGATAGAATGGCCTATATATCAAATGTTTCAAGTAATATTTTTCTAACTTGATTTGCATAAAAATCTTGTGCAAAATCCTCTTAGTATTATCTTGTTAAATGTCCCTAAAAATATTCTTATTTTGTTAATTTATATTAGAATTTCGAAACCATTTGAGAAACTTGTGAATAACTCTACAAAATACTAAGTAAACAATCAAATTTTAAATTTTAAAAAAACTTATAACATATTTTGAACAAATGCCAAAAAGATTGAAACCTTATGCACCAATTCCATGTTTTTCTTTTTCAAATACTGTAATATGGTAGTTAGATATAATATGCAAATATATCTAACTTATGGAGTTGGGCATTGCACCAAAAAATGTGAAATCTTTCATTAAAAGTATTAGATTAGGAATGTAAATTAGCAATACATCATGGTACGTTTGAATAGCCTATTTTTTCATTCAATTGGACTACCTTCTACATTGGCTAAGCTACTTTCTACATTAGTCAAATTAGCTTCTTCATTTATAATTCAATTTTTATTTGCTATAATTCTATATTTTCAATCAACTTATTAGATAACATATGTTGGTAGCCAAAATTGGCATGGGTCTTAAAGCTAGAAAAGAAGGTCACAAGCTTAAGAGAGGACATAAGCCTAGAGCCACAATAAGGTTGGACAACCTAAGGGCTTAACCTTTGAGCTCCTTTTCCTTGTTAGCGCTCCATACCTAGTAGGGCCTAGCAACTATAACGTAATTAGAAGTTGATGGGAGATGGTGTCTTATTAAGTAGGCCATCGCATCTAGCCCGTGCTTTACTCGATGAAGACTTATTAGGCCTTAGCCTAGCTACCTATGCTAGAGAGCATGTGTAAGGCCTGCCTTAAGTTTAAGGCAGTACAAACTGCCACATGTTTTTAGTTTGTGTCTCTAGTAATCTATTGACCCATTAAGCTAAATGAGCAACTAAAATTCTCCACAATAACATATCGACTCCATAACTCTCCTAGCATTAAGTCCCAAAGTAAATAAAAGTTACAATTAAATCTCTTCAAAGTGCTATGACCGATATAAATATAAATAAATTAAACTTGCATGTTTCCAAATAAAATAACAAACTTCCAAACAAGAAGTCTATTTATTCTCTTTTACTAGCTGATCACATCTCATCATTGTAATAATAATAATACTCTCTAGTGTATTCGTTTAGGTAATAATAATATGCTTCCCAATTCTCATCATAATCTACCTATTCATCTAAAGATCTTGCAACTGAAAAAGAAAGAGGAATGAGCTAATGCCTAATATGGAAACCTACAAACATAAGCACCTATCATGCAGCAATTAATGTAGCACATGTAATAATGCAACAAGAATGTATCAAAAACAAGTTATATATATATATGTATGTATGTATGTATATATATATTAAATTAAGTTAACAATTAACATAGCTTAGGATCACTCACGATTAGCCTTAAACCTAAAGTATCCCAAACTCTACATATGACTCCTATTTAAGACTGTTGCACTAGGGCTCTCATCTAAACAATCTTTGGGATATAGCACTTCGGCCCCTAGACGCCACCTAATTTACTTAGCTCTAGGATTCTAGTATTATGACCCTTAGACACTAACCTAATTTACCTCGTATCATATCTAGGGGGGACTCCAATAGGGACAACATCGCCTAAAGATCAAGTTGGTACCTTAGGGACATCGATACTACAACCTCCTAAGGCCAGCCAAACATAACCAACAACATTATTTTTGATCCAATTGTTCATTAGTCTAGTTACTTAACTATCTTAGGCATGCACAAGCTGCAAACAATGGTTCTACCTACTTGAGTCTTGGATATAACTCATAGAATCTACCTCAATTAAATTTTCAAGATCAACACCTGAATAATAAAACAAGAAAAACTCTTTTTAGTTTCTATCCTCAAGTTACATATTCCTAACTTAGTGTTCTTACCCATTTTCCTAAGTTAATTAGTTTAGATTTTAGTTCAACTTGTAGTTTAAGGTTCTATTTAGGCTTCTATAGATGTTTAGATAAGGTTAGGATAAGTTTAAAGGAAAGATAGAGACAAGAACAAATTGGAAAATGTAAGCTATAAGAAGGCACCAAAGGTTCATGGTTGTGTTTTTGGACTGTAGTTCTTCCTTAACCAAATTCTTTTGAACATGCCCATGCTCTTCACAATTATTGCAAGTCCATGGCCTAGGTCCAGAGCGGTGGTCTTAGGCTGTGTTTCTCTTGACATAAAATTTTCTTTTTATGCTTCAATTAGAATTCTCGACAAAAACTACGACCATGGTCCCTCCCCATGCTCCTCTTATTCAACAATTCCCCTCTCCTTTTTGACTCCAAACTTCTCCAAATTATCTAGCAACAATTCCAATGCATCCAACATTCTAATTTCTTCTTAGGGTTTGGTTTTCTACATCAACTAACAATAAGGAACACTTAGGTATGTTCCAATCCCAAAATCAACAAACAAAACAAAATAAATAGTAAGGTCCATACCTTAATAAAAAATGCAGAAAGCAAAATAGAACCCATACTGCACAAAACTTGATTACAACCCCTAAATTAAACGCATACACACAAACAAAAGAACCAATCAAGACAACTATATTGAAGACAATCGTTATACTATCAAGGATTGAGATAACACTCACTAGGTTAAGGTTTAGACTTTGCCCTAAGTTTTTGCTTTGCAATTTCTTAAATCGTACGCTTCTACAATTCCAAAACAACTCCTATCATTAAGAAATCATGAAAACTAAAACCAAAATGAGAAGACTTGATTCACAACGGCTTACCTTAACCTTGCTCCTGTAATTCTCAAATGAGCCCTAAGGTTTTGCAAGGGCTATTATACTTAAGGATAGAAAAGAGCATCATACCCCTCTTAAAATTAGAATATTACTTTTATCCATAATCCTTTTATTAAATTAATTTTCTAGGGTATCACATACTCCCTCCCTTCAAAGAACTTTTGTCTTCGAAAGTTTAGCTAATTTGTTGAAAAGGTCTAGGCACTTGTTTCTTATGTCCTCCTCTAACTCTCAAGTAGCTTCTTGATCGGGTTGGTTATTCTACTATACTTTGACATACTTCATCTTCCTTCTCCTTAGCTTTTACACCTTCTTATCTACTATCTTAGTTAGCATTTCTATAATTGCCATGTTAAGCTGCACTTCAAGTGTCTTTAGCTTGACTTCTTGCTCTTCATTTGGTTTGAACTTTTTCAACATAGAAACATGGAATACATTGTGTATTCCTGCTAATTGAGGTGGTAACTCTAGTTGATAAGCTATATCACCAATTCGTTCTTGAACCACATATGGACCAATGTATCTGGAACTGAACTTTCCCCTTAGGCCAAACCAAACCACTCCCTTCATTAGAGAGATTTTCAATAACACTTGATCTCCAACCTGAAACTCCAAGGTTTTTCAACTTTTATCTACATAACTCTTTTGACGACTTTGAGTAGCTAATATTCTCTACCTAATAATTCTTACTTTATTCTTCACCTTTTGTATAAGTTTTAGTCCCAACACTTGCCTTTCTCCCTCTTTATCTCAATGGAATGGCAACCTATATTTCCTTCCATATGGAGCCTCATAAGATGCCATCTTAATTGTTAGCTGATAACTGTTATTATAGGTAAACTCTACTAAGTGAAAATACTCATCCCAATTGCCTCAAAGTCTAAGGCATGGGCTCTCAATAAGTCTTCCAAAATTTGAATCATCCTTTCAAACTGCCCATTTGTTTGTAGGGCGTTTTGTAAAATCTTCTAGAATCTATTTATGAACATGGTATATTTGCCAGAGGTGAAGGTCACTAGAATTTTATGTAACCTTACTATGTTCTAAATGTATAACTTTACCAACCTTTCTAACTTATACTTCACATTAATCAACATGAAGTGAGCCATCTTTATCAATTTATCTACCACTACGCATACTACATTGTGTTCCTCTTTGGTCTTAAGGAAGTGTGTGACGAAGCCCATGGCCACATGCTCCTACTTCCATTCTAGAATTGGCAACGATCTAAGTTCCCAACTTAGCCTCTGGTGCTCAACTTTGACTAACTAATAGGTAGAACACTGGGAAACATACTATGCAATCTCTTTCTTCATGTTGTTCCATCAATAATGCTCCTTTAAGTCCCTATACATCTTAGTACCACCTAAGTATAGAGTATAATCAAATAATGAGCTTCTCTAAGCAACTCCCTCTTTAGCTTTTGATTTGTTAGCACTAAAGTCTATTCTTAAATTTGAGCACTCCATCTGGATCTATAATGAACTTAGCTACTTTACCTTGCACTACCTTAATATGATCTCAAACATCTCTACTTCTTCCATCTAAGCTAATCTAATTTGTTAGTCAAGGTAGGTTGAATTTGCAAGGTTGCTAGATGTACCCCTTCCTCTTATGTCACAATTTCAAGCTCCAGTCTCCTCATATCATCTAATAAGGGTTTTTTCTATAATGATCAAGGTGGCTACATTTCTCAGTTTCTTCCTACTCAATGCATTTGCTACTACATTGGCCTTCATAGGGTAATATTGAATGTCTACGTTAAAATATTTTATGAGTTCCAACCACTCCTTTTTCCACATATTCAGCTCCTTCTAGGTGAAGAAGTACTTCAAACTTTTATGGTTAGTGAAGATCTTGTACTTCTCCTCATATAAAACATATCTCCACAGCTTAAGCGTTAAAACTACTACTTCTAACTCTAGTTCATGAGTTGAATAACTCTTATCATATGGTTTTAGCTGGCAAGAAGCATAGGCTATCACCCTTTCATCTTGCATAAGCACATAGCCTAACCTTTGATGTGAAGCATCACTATATATTACATGCTCTTCACTACTTTAGGGTAATGCTAACACTGGAGTTGTTACAAGTCTACTTTTTAACTCTTGGAAGCTATCTTTGCATTTGTCATCTAGCTCAAACTTTACTCCCCTTTGTCTTAGTCTTGTCATTGGTGCTGCTGGTCTAGAAAACCTTTCAATAAACTTTTTGTAGTACCCAACTAACCCTAGAATACTCTTAATCTCTATCATTGTCTTCGATCTTGGCCTATCAAATACCACTTTGATTTTCTTTAGGTCTAGTGACAATCCATATTTGTTGACAATGTGCCTTAAAAAGGAAACCTACCTTAACCAAAACTCATTCTTGTATAACTTGGCATGAAGCTTTTCAATTTGTAGTCTGTTCAACGCTTGCCTCAAATGTTCTTGATGTTCTTCTTCACTTCTAGAGTAAACCAAATATCGTTGACAAATACTAGTACGAACCTATCTAAGAAATCTTTGAATACCTTTTTCATATGATCTATAAAAGCAACTAGTGCATTTGTAAGGCCAAACAACATAACTAGAAACTCATATAGTGCATATCGTATTTTGGAGGCCATTTTTGGTGTGTCTTCTTCTTTGATCCTTAGCTGATAGTATCTTGATCTTAAGTCTATTTTTTAGAAGACTTGAGCTCCTTGTAATTGGTCAAACAAGTCGTCAATATGAGGGAGGGGATATTTATATTTTATTATCGTACCATTCAAATCCCAATAGTTAATACAAAGGTGCATGCTGCTATCTTTCTTCATAAAAAGGACTAGTGAACCCTAAGATGACATATTGGGCTTGATAAATTCTTTTTCATGTCATGCAACTCTTGTAATTGCTTTTTTAGTTCAACCAATTCTACTAGAGCCGTCCTCTAAGTTGTTTTAGAGATTGATTTTGTTTCTAGTAACAAATCTATACTAAAATCTATTTCTTAGAGGCAGTCTAGGCAAATCCTCTGTAGAAAACATCTTGGAACTCGTTCATTATTGAAACCCTTTCCAGCTCCATAGTCTAGCTTAAGCTTGTAGTTAAAGCTACCAACATGTTATTACTCCACAACACATATGAGGAAAGCCCTAATGGCTTTTAATCTTCCAATTGGAAACTAAAAGGCTCTTCATTCTCGAGAGCAAAATAGACTAGCTTGTTGTAGTAGTCTATAGTAGCATAGTTACTCGATAGCTAATTTGCGCTCAAAATAACATCAAAGTCAAACGTTTTTAGTACATACAGATCTACTAACAACACTTGGCCTTGGATCTCTACTTTAACACTTTTACAAATTTGATTCAATAACTTTCCCATACCTAAAGGAGACCTAACATACAAAAAATTGACTAACATCTGAGGTTTCATACCATAAGCATATACAAAAAACTCAGCTATACACTGATGAGTAGCACTAGTGTCAAATAATATATAAGCTTTAGTAGAGTTCACTAGAAGCAAACTTGACGTGGTTTCATTCCCTTAATCCTCTTGGTAGTTTGGTTGCTATTATTGAAGCACAAAAACTTTTACAAAAGCCTTCTACATTGATCCTATAGTCATAACTCTACTTCTCCATCCTCTACCAAGGGGTTTAACATTCTATTGCTGCACTGGGGTTAGTTGGTTAACAACATTACACTTAAATGCCCTATTCCCCCTTTGTTTATAGTTGAAACAAGAGGTTTGTGGAATCTTCACCTTCTTTAGGTAATCCGGTGTACTTAGGAGTTTAGTTATCACTAGGACTTACTGTAGCAAATCTAAACTAATTGGGTCCTCCACAACATCGAAGAAAGTAGAGGGAAATGGTCCAAGGATGAACTAAAGTAGCTGACGTAAGGCTACTCGAAGGATGTGACTCATCAACAAACACAACTCGACTTGACACCTTACTTGATATTACTCACAAGTTGATGTCAAGATCCACTCGCTACTAATCCTAAGCTATTCGATAAGATTAGATAAGAGTGTATGAAAGAAAATGAACTTGGAGAAGATAGTCTCTCAAGAACAAAATATTCAATGTCTAATTGTCGAGTTATATGCAGCTTACAAGGGAAAGAGACTATTTACAGTAAGTCCTTAGTCTAACATTACAAATAAAGAAATTATAAGAAAGTATATAAAAAAAGGAGATTCCTAGTACATACGAAAAATGGCAAAAAGGACAAAAGACAAAAATGGAAAAGTAGTACAATGTTAAATGAGGTAGACATGTGGTAGTGCAACATTGTTCCCATACTAAGATTTTCTAAACACAGCAGGCGAGAGGGATCAAGATGTTATGGCAATAAAGGGGGTTGAGATGAGAAGGGTGTGACGAGAGAAATGGTAACAGGTTGAGAGAAAACTACTCGATTAGTAAGTGAATCTCTCAGCACTCAATAAGAACCTCTTGGCAGCAGTTAGTCGGATTACTTGATACAAAGTCCTTGGTAAGAGAATGGTTGGCATCATTACAACCGAGAGTATAGATCATTGTATAACAATGCAAGGAGCTTAAGGAGTTTAGCTACCTTTCTTCAATGTAAAGTTTCTCGTTATCAGTAGGTTGTTGGGAGAGGATTTTTTGGGTGAGGGATTGGAGGCCTTGGAGCTGTACGCGAGTAATAGGACCGATGTTTGACAGTTCATGACAATCTCTATTAACATGCGTTATCTTACCACAAGAAAAGCATGCTCCATTAAGCTACTTGTACTGTGAAAAATCATGAGGACCTCTACATTTAATGCATCGAAAGCCCAAAGCTAGCGCTAGTGGCAATAAAGCTGATAATAGAGGAATTGGCTTAGCTAGTGGAGGCTTGACTAGTATATCTACTGGTCTAGCTACAAGTCTAGTAGGTTGAAGGAAAACTCTCTTACCCTTGTCTTGCATCACTATCCTGAAGTAGGTCTCTTTCCCAGAATCACCTTCCACCTGAAAGACTTAGCTTCATCTTCTAACATTTCCTTCTTGCTCTTCTCCATCCTTTTAGCTTTGTTGACCATAGTTGTAGGTCTATAGCTCAAAAGATCCTACCTTATGCTATAAAGCAGCTCCTAAACCTCTTATGAACCTCTGCATATTAGTCCTTTCATCCATTCTCTAAGCCTCTGATGAGAACTAACATAGGTAATTTGGTTCAACTTATATTGTTCTACTATGTGTTTCCCTTGCCTACAATCATAGTACTAGCTTACCAATCTTTCTTTATGGTTTGCAAGGAAACACTTATTGTAGAACAACTCCCTGGAAACAACCCAGGCGATAGAAGCAACATGATGTATACTCTTTGATTCCAACAATTAGTAGTAGTGTCTCTTAGTATGTAGGTTACAAATGGTACCTTCCTTCCTTTAAGGATCTGAAAAGCCTTAAAAACCTTCTCTATGTAAGCAATCTATCTCTTAGCTGCCATAGGTTCATCTGTCTTAGGGTAAAATTCTTTCACTAGCCTTACAAATTCCTCATGGCTAATAACCTCGTAGCTCTCATAATTGTTTTCATCCCCTGCTCTAATAGCATGCCCATTACCTCCATTGTTATTTTCATCCAACAATTGCTACTACAATTGTTGTTGGTGCCTTTGAATCTAACCTTACTACCTTTTAATCACCCCCAACATATTGTTAACCATGTTTAGTAGCCTATTGAAGTCCTTCCTTATAATAGGTGCATTTTCATTTCACTCTATGGCTGCTATTGATTATCCTACAATCTAGCTTCTTTAGGGGCATCACCTTAACGAGCTCCTCTAGGAGCATCACTCTAACTAACTCTTGTAGCTCCTCCCTACTTAAAGCTTCCTCTTAGAGGCATATTACAAAAAAAAAAAAAAAAAAAAAAGACACAAACAAACAAGAGAAAGGACAAAACTAAGCTTAGTAGAAGGAATAGAAAGAAAACATAAGGAAAGGGAAATAGGAAAGTTCTTAATAAGAATATCAATTTATATTAAGAATCCCCATAATTACTACCCTCATCATAGCTCAGTGTCCTATAGATCAATTGCCTAAGTTTCTATTTAATTTAGAAAACCTATGCTTTGATATCACTTTAATCTATAATGCTTTAGACGCAAGGCTCTATAAACCGCCATGTGTCCTTAGTAATGTACTGATATGTTAGGCTAAATGAGAAACTAAAATTCTTCATAATAATCAACTCCATAACTCTCATAATATTAAGTCTTAAAGTACATAAAAGTTGTAATTAAATCTCTTTAAAGTGTTGTGACTGAAATAAACATAAATAAAATAAACTCTCATGTTTCCAAGTAAATTAACAAAACTCCCAAATAACAAGTCTATTTATCCTCTTTCACTAGCTGATTATATCTCATCATTGTAATAATAATAATACTCTCTAGTGTCTTTGTCATGGTAATAATAATACACTTCCCATTCTCATCATTATCTACCTATTCATCTAAAGATCATGTAGCTGAAAAAGAAAGAGGAATGAGCTAATGACTAGAATGAAAGCCTACAAACACAAGTGTGTGTCATGAAGCAATTAATATAACACATGCAATAATTCAACAAGAATATATTAAACAAATTATATATATTTAATTAAGTCTACAGTCAACATGTCTTAGGATTACTTACGATTTGCCCCAAATTTGGAGTATCTTAGACTACACACATTATTCCTAATTAGGACATTGGTATTGTAGCCCTTGTCTAAACAAGCTTTAGGACATTGGCACTATGGCTCCTAAATGCCACCTAACCTACTTGGCTCCAAGATACTGGTACTAAGATCACTAGATAGTAACCTAATCTACTTCGTATCAACAAGGTACAATGTTACCTAAAGATCAACAAGGTGCTACCTTAGTGACATCAGCACTACGATCCCTTAAGCCTAGCTAAACATAGGTGACAACATTATTTTTTATCCAATTGTTCATTAGTCCAGTTACTTAATTATCCTAAACAAGCATAAGTAGCAAACAATGGATCTACGTACTTGGGTCTTAGATACAACTCATAGAATCTATCCTTAAGTTACATATTCCTAACTAAGTGTTCTTACTTATCTTCCTAGATTAATTGGTTTGGATTTTAGTTCAACTTGTGGTTTAAGGATTTATCTAGGCTTCTATAGATGTTTAGTTAAGGTTAGGATAAGTTTAAAGGAAAGGTAGATATGAGAAAAGATAAAAAAAGGTAAAGCATAAGAATATGCCCAAGGTTCATGGTCGTCTTCTTAGACCGTAGTTCTTCCCTAACCAAATTATTCGGATTATGCTTGTACTCTCTACAGTTACTGTAAGTCCATGGCCTGAGTCTACAACTTTAGTCCTCTCGACATAAAATTTTCTTTTCATGCTTTGACTAGAATTCTCAACAAAGGGCCTACAAGGAAGACTACAATCGTGGTCCCTCCCCATGCTCCTTTTGTTTCACAATTCCCATCTCCTTTTCAATTCCAAACTTCAAATCATTTAACGACAATTCCAACATATCGGTTTCTTCTTAGGTTTTGATTTTCTCCATGAACTAACAATAAGGAACACTTAAGTGTGCTCTAATCACTAAATCAACAAACGAAAAAAAATAAATTAACAAGATACATACCTTAATAAAAAATATTGGAAGAAAAACAAAACCCACACCATATAAAACTTGATTACAATACCTAGATTAAATGCATAAATGCAAGCAACAAATCTAATCAATGCAACAATATCAAAGAAAATCGTTATACTACCAAGGATTGGGATAACACTCACTAGGTTAGGGTTTAGACCTCGCCCTAACTTTTTTCTTTACAATCTCTTAAATTGCATGCTTATGCAATTCTAAAACAACTCCTATAGTTAAGAAATCACAAAAACTAAAACTAAAACTAAAACGAAAGGAATTACGTCACAATGGCTTACCTTAACCTTACTCATAATTCACTTGGAGAGGGTTCTATAGAACAAGAGAATGAGCCCTAAGGTTTTGCAAGGGCTTTTATGCTCAAGGATAAAAAAGACTACCTTACCTTGCTTAAAATTAAAATTTTACCTTTCCTTACCTCATTCATTATTTTATTATTTTCTTGTCTATAATCCTTTTATTAAATTGATTTTCTAGGGTATCACAACATGGATCACATTAGCCCATAAATATAAAAGGTCTTGTTAGGCGTTCGCCAAGGGGACTAAGATTTTTGGAGTCTAAAACTTATATGCTTGAAAGTGATATACTTACTCTCTACAACCACCAATTAGGTTTCTCTATTGAACTATGACTTACTTAAGCATTGAAGTAGCCACTTTAGAGGAAATGACCATGTGCATTCTAATGGCTTTAATCCATCATAAGCTCGACCAAAAATCACCATGAACAGATTTAATACGTATTATTATTATTGAAACCCAATAAGGAGACTTAACATAGTCAAAGTGCTTAACGAAGAACTAAAATCCATCAATATGTAAGTTATTTATAGGGAAGTTACAAAACTAGTGAGAGTTTTTATTAAAAAATATTGTCATAAAGTAGATGATATAAATCAAATAATATAAATTCTTTGATTTTAAAGCATGTATATCACTAGTAAATCTCTCTTCACTATGTCAATCCAATAACAAAAGTTGTGGTTCATAGTCTAAAAATATAAAAAGATGGATGAAAAGCATAGAGAATGCTTCCTCATTTTATTTTTGGCAACTGGTAGTCCATTAGAGTAGTATTGATAATTTATATTATTGTATTGTGTCTCATTTTCATATTTAAATGGGTTCATGTTCAAAACACGTCAACTTACAATATGTCTCATTTATTAATTGTACATAAAAACTTAAACCCATAATTTAATCCATTTAATAAATGTGTTTCGTATTTGAATTGAACCTATTTATTGATCAAATACAATATAACCATATTAAATAATGTTCAAAAAGCTCTAAGAACAAAAGCATCGTAAGCAACAAAACCTCTACTCCAAATTCAAACTAACTCAAAAGCAAAACTGCATCCTAATTTTACCATGCTATTAGAAACGGGAAAAAAAAAAAACCTCCCTCTAACATGAACTAGACCCAATAGCCCTAACATACACAAATATAGAGAAAATTTCTTGTTTACCGTTAAAATAAAAAAAAAATTACAAAAATACAAATTGCATAAAAAAAATTATCAAAATACCAAGTTTATATCGTATCTTGAAAATGTGACATAGGTCTCAAATATCATCCAAAAATAAAATGGGCTAGTAACAGGCCTTAAAGAGTGTTTTTCAAGCCCAAAACAACATCATTCAAGCAAGCTTGAATTGTTAAGTTATAATAAGAAAAATTCTTCATGGATCAAAAGTTATGCCAATTGAGCGTAATTGGGAAAAATGATCTAATTTATCATAAACCAAGGCTATATTGCATTTATCAAATGTGATAATAGTCTAATATGAATATATTACATTTTGTAAATATGATATAGTATCTCTATCATGACAATTTTTTCAAATTTGACTAAGGCTATATAGCATTTTTGAAATGCGATAATATGTTAATATTAGTGTCGTGTTTCTAAAATATTATATAGGGTAAGTAGTACTTTACCATTATCATATTTTTGAAATGCAAGATTCATATTGTTATAGGTATTGCATTTTAAAAATGCGATATATGGTTGATATTTTTATAATTTTTTTCATATAATTCATAGTTATATAATTTTTTTTTTAAATATTGATAGATACGTATTTCATCCTACAAATTCACCCTATTATTTAAAAATGAGTTCTAAAAAAACTTAGCTCCAAAACTACGTATACTCTTAAATGAATAGTGTGAGGCCGAACGATAATATATTTTTTAACGTCAGTTGTAGATACTTACAATCAAAATTTAATTGTACAATTAGACTTAGGTAATGGCCAGTTTTGAACCATGAATTGGCCTAAAACCGACTCGAGTAGGTATTAAACCGGCTCGGTTAGGAAATAGATGGGCTGAACCGTCATGCTTTAAGAGCTCAGGCAGTATTGGGTCGACCTACTATTAAATCTGTAGGTCGGCCCATCTGGTTCACCTCCTTAAAAAAAAAAAAAAAGAAAGAGAAAGAGAAAGAGAAAAAAGAGATCATTAAGTCGGAAAAAATATTTTGATAATATTTAGTAAGTTATTGTATATTAAACTACTTTATTTACGATGGTGAATGACAATTTTTTTAATAATAATATCATCAAACTAATGATAAATGACTGATTATAAGTTAATTATATGTTAAGGATAGATAGAAAATTCAATTTTAGTTAATGTAAGTCTCTTTTATAAAACTTATTAAATGTTAAGGATTTGAATATAAAAAAAATAAAAAAATTGGAATTACATTAAGTTAGAAATTACGAATAAAATTAAAAATTATTAATGAATTAATACACTTTAAAAAAAGAGAAAAGAGATTACATTATTAGAAATTATTAATATATTAAAAAAATTAAATATGATGGATCGTAAGTAGTTCGTAAACTTGAGCCTTTGAGCCTAGTAAACAGGCTCAAAATCGCTAGTTTACGAACTAGTTACGATCCATCATATTACCGACCCGCGAACCAGCGGTTTAGTGTCGGTTTAGCTCTAGCTCGGTGCTTGGGTTTAGGTACAACAATTGGTGCTGCCACAACTAAAATGCGGTGTAGAGTGCAAATCATTTGGAACAGCCCATTACTATATGACATTATAACTTGAAAAAGAAATTTTAGAAAGTCCAAAATTTAGGGGAGAAAACATTAAATTACTAGAACTCACAGCCGAAAGGAAAAGAATAATGCGAAACTTTCTTTGACACCAGTACTAATAAATGAAGAAACCGAATTCCATATTGCACCGTATTAAGATAATCATATTTGTCGCAAGAACAATGGAAAATCAAATGTAATGTTCGAAAGGAAACGACTATAGCAGTGTTCCGTCAAGAGTAAAGGGAAAAAAAAAAAAAAATTTGGAGAAGAACACTTACATTTTGGAGCTTTGGCATTGTGCTTATGTGGTTGAAACTTGGAAGTTGAAAGGGACAAAAATAAAACACTAGGTTTTTTTACCGTGTTTTCATTTTTGGTGAGAAAAATGAAAAAACTTAAAATGTAAACTTACCGATGTTAATAGGTTTGTAGGTGGAACTTATACTTGTTTAATAGATTTATCTAATAAACAAGTTCTTTAATAGATTTGAAAGTTGAACAAATATCTAGATACAAATTTAAGTGTATTTTGATTGGTTTGACTCATTTGTATTTCATGTAGGTATTTTTTATATACAATCCTATTTAAATTGAGTCTAACATATTTGGATCTGGTAGATAGCTTTCTAAATTGGTAGCCTTACATTTAAGGGAAATGAAGGTTGTGGAACTTTGCCAATTGCATAATAACTTTCACTTCCTCCATTATGGGTCTTGTTTTTCCAACTAGAAGGGAGAAGTTATATGAACTCTGATTTATCTTGATAAAATATTAGTGATAATGCATCAAGTTACAATGGCCTTAGAATGGCCTTAGCTTACTATAGTTTTCAACGGCGATAGTTTTTGTGTTTTATAAATAACGTAAAAATGTTAAAAGTATATAATTAAGAATTTTGACTTCAATAGTTATGTTTTTTATTACTAATAGCAATACTTAAAAAATTGATAAGAGTGCTGGCAAGCGAAATGACATGAGAACCACTACCCCCAAACACGACCCCACACACCACCCAGCCCCCACCACCTCCCCCCCCCAAAAGAAAAAACAATTGAAGTTTGCTTCTTTTCATTTTCTTTTTTTTTTTTTCATAATTCTTTTATCAAATATAACCTTTTGTTTTTATTGTCGCATAGGAACAAAATAATAGAATATGTCATTGACAGCAAATTGTATGTTAGGGATTTGATTGTTTTATTTTGAAAAGTTTTCGGACTTAATTATCTATTAAAAGTTTCAATTAATTATAGAAACCCGGAAGTTGGAGGTTCTATGTCAAACTTATAAGAAATGAAAGGAGGACAAGTTATTGCCAGCAAATTTCTTGGTTCTATAGTGAATTCATGGAAATTTTCCATTTTGTAAAAATCTAGTTTATGTGTTGTTAATCGAGTATTCTATTTTATATCAATATAATGAAAACCGTAATAGAGCGAAATTTATATCTGAAATTTCTGTCGGTAAAACATGAATGATGATTTCCATAACACACTTTACGAAAGGGGAAAATTACAGTTGCATAAGAAAATGTAACAGTAGAAAGTCCATTGATGCCCTTCAACCAAAATTACTATGATCTATCATGGATAAACATATGAATTAAATAATTATATAATAATAAGACAAAAAAGAAAAGACTAGTGAGGAGTGAATGTGCGGCCTGAAGATATGATGAAGTTATGACGGGATCGTCGACACCTCCTTCGTTTTTTTTTTTTTTTTTAAGGTTGAATTGACTTATTTGTTTTCAGCGGAAAAAAGAAGGAAAAAAAAAAAAAAGAAAAGGAAAAAGAAGAAGAAGAAGTAACTGGTTTATTCTATGCATACGTATTCCGAGTGAGACACACCATGTGGCCTAACTCAGGTCACAAGTAGGCCATGCGGCGACCCTCAGTGGTGCGCGAACAAGTGAACCCACAAAGCGGACCCAATCACCGTTTTCGTCCACTTCCTTGTTCAGGACCCCTTCTTTTGCCCCTCATCATTATCATATCACTGTTCTTTTATCATCACAGTTCATTTCCCCACCTCTTCCCTCTTTCTTTGATTATGGATCCCTTATTTGTTTCTTCACAAACTATCTATCTATATTCCTCAAACTCCATATTCGTCCATCAGTCTTCGGACAATTTCTAACCCTAGTTCTTAATTCCCGCTGGAGTTTAATATGTTCGATGGTGTGGTAGGCCATTCAACTTCTGAGATAGAAAAATTGGCATGGTCTTAGCGCTAACTACGATAATCTAATCGTTTTGGTAGATCAAAATCCTCTTTTATTCCATGTACAATTCATACATATCATCCCAAATCACATCACCCATCTCTCATCACAACAAGAACATGATTCACAATGCACATATATGATACTCACTTGACAAATCTCTATACCAATAGATAATTTATACTACAACCATATTTATTGGTATTGTAATCCTATGTTTTGTATCATTTCTGGTGCTAGTTTCATATTTTGTCTTTATAATTGTAATTCTAATCGTATCTAATGTGCTTCTTGTTGACATATAGTAGTAAGTCATTAGTCTTAGGTTAAACCCTTATCTCCAATATAATAGTTGGATACTGTAATTGACAGATTTTAGCCCTACTATAAGGGATGAACGATTCTAGTTTTTAATTAAAATGGCAACCATTTATTGGATTACTTAGCACTTAATTGATAAGATCTATCAGGCATTTCAAATAGATTTTATGACAAATGAAATAGCCAATTATTTCCTGTACATAATGGACTGAAGATGAATAGCCTTTTTCTTCACTAATTGACAAACCAATAACGGATAATTGATGAGATGAGATTTTTCTTTGAATCTCATCATAGGCATATTAAGCAGTCTCCAAATCATAGCCACATCCCTAATGTTTTACCCCATAAGATCTACCAAATTCATTTCTTTCTTATCCACAACCCATATTTGGATGATGGATCTATCAGTTTCACTTTAGTCAATCTGATATAATTAATGTTGCCAAAAAAAAATAATAAAAAATCTAAAGGATTCCCATGTAAAGACCCACGTGGGCCCCCGTCCTGGAGTGATCCAACTACATTGTGTACAGATGTTTCACCTATTTAGTGTATGTCTTGTTCAAAACATTTGTATTGAATTGCTTGTATGGTTAGATTCATTTGTGGATTAAATAACAAAGCAAAAAGGAACGAAAAGATGCAAAGTAGTGCAATGTTTATTGTGATTTTCCAAAGAAATTGCTTCTGGTGTTAAAAGGTTTCATGTTGCACCATATCTGAGACTGAAAAAGACCCAGTACCAATGTATGATCCAACAGGATAAAAAGATAAGGTCAAAAGGCGTCATCCTTTCCTCTCTCTCCATAAATTACATATACATTAATGCATGTGTCTTTGTAGTCTTTTTCCTTGTTATAAAAATGAATGACTCTTGAGGATTAAAAGCTACGTTTGCTTCCAAATATAAATAAACAATTTACGTTTTTAAATTGTATAAATTAAAAATAAAGTTTACTTACAATATGTTTTGCATATTAACAATGTTGCCAGCTTTTGATATAATTGAATTAACTCTGTCATGACTATATGCTTTGTATGCATAAGGTACATATACATGCTATCGGCACCATGTGTGGTAATGTTATCCTTTAAAGCAGAAACATACATTTTATGCATATACTGTTCATGCATGTAAAATAATGTATTATTAAATAATTAAGAATAATGTTACAATCTAAAAGTACAATATGCATACACATGATGTAGATCTAATTATAGTACAATTATAATGATACATGGAAAGGAAAAAAATATCCCCACAATAATACATATACAATAATATGCCTCTCTAATCTCATGGTGTGAGAGTCAATATGAGATTGGAGTAGGGATAAGAAATGCTGAGGTAGATATATTCTTGGTGAGGATGTTGGTGTGTTGATGACATGTAGGATATTAACGAACCAAAGCCTGGCTACTAGCAACGATTTCGCGAACAAAGCAATAGTTGATATTGACATGTTTTATGCAATCCTAGTATGTAGGATTTGCTAATAAATAAACTATGCCAAGATTGTCATAGCATAAGATGATTGGCACTACATAAGACTATTGATTTCTCGAGTAAGATGATATATCCAAGTGGATTTTGCCATAGCATATGCAAGAGCTATGTATTTAGCTTTACTAAAAATGTGGGACATTGTGGGTTATTTTCTAAAGTGCCATAAGATAAGATTATGATTAAGATAGATAGCATAAATTATAATGGAGATAGCAAAGGTGGTCAAAGATGGATGTGTAGATGGTTGGAAGGAGTAGTTTACTTGTTTGGAAGTACTTAATGAAAATACACTATTGCTAAAAATTACAATTTAGTAATTATCTTGATGTAATATAATGATTGACCATGAGTACGTACTGTGAGACCACCTATGCAAGAGATGTCTAATGCAGCACCATTACCTACAATGACCTTATCAAAACCAACATAAGCAATTAATTTAGTGCATATACTTGCATCTAGAGTCATGTAGTGTATAGCACCAAAGTTAGGGTACTAGAGTTGATACATTCTAGGGTTGATGGACACACAAAGGGCATCAATTCAAACACAAATGAAGGTAAAAACAAATGGGGTTTAGCAAAATTTGCAAGCTAACCAATGGATATGGCATACTATTAGACCCTACATAGCCTAATACTCACTTGATGTTATGTACACGTAAACACAATGATCATTCGCCACTAACTCTAGCTAAAGGAGTCAAATAAGATCAACACTCAAGAGGAAATTCTCTTAAGAAGGGAAAATTTAATGTATTCAATGTGATAGCTTACTCTCAGCTATGTATAAGAATGGCCTCATATACTCTGGCCAATTAGGGTTATTGCACCATGGGAATTTACTAAAGGGGTAAACTTACTAGAGAAATGAAAATAGAACCTAATGCATATCTTAAGAGGTAAAAATGAGAAACAATGAAAAGAATATGCATGTTAGAGTATATCCTTGTAACTTATATAGTAGGGTGCATGTCAAATTTTGATAGTTCATTCTAATAAAAGTATGAAAGGTAAATATTGAGGCTCTCTTTTACAAAAATAAAACTGTGGCTATCAAACAAGTTAACAACTTGGTTAGATAGCTTGATAAGGAAGAAAACAATGGGGATGTCAACTTTCCTAACCTTTAGCAGGTTGCTTGGAAGGTTAAACTAAAAAGGTTAGGTTTGGTCTTTCCCAAGTGTTTGCAGGGAAATGCTCAGAATCGTCAAGACTAGGTTGATACAAGTTGGCTCTAGCTTTTAAAGGCTTAGGCTTGATATTGAGGAATTAAGGGTCATCCTTATTGCATCAATGTTCGATATTTAACTTGGATCAAATGATTAAAGCCTTAGACTTGGTAGGAATCTTTATCCTATATTGGTTCTTGAGCTAAAATGCGTATAGTTAGACTTATAAGTCCTTAACTTAGCTACGAGTGACGGTTCAAGGACTTGATTCCATCAAGACAGCATCATAGGATTCTTTGAGTGATAGTGTAGCAAAGGCCTAGAGCATTATAAGACTCATTGAACCTATTAAAACACGAAAGGGTAGAATGGCCAAGCATATTGCAAATTTGACAAATGAGTTTAACCAAGTATGGGGAGCAAGATGTAGAATTTGGCTACAAGGCTTGCCTTTTACCAAAGGAATCACGGCTGAAGGGATATGATAGTAGAGGTGGATGTGAAGAGTAGGTAAACATAGAGGAGTGACCATACCCCTTGGATTTAAAGCATCTATGACTACAACCTTAATCCTTTTAATAGGATGGGGTAACCCATGTGTGAAGAGCTATGGGGATAGAGAGAAGGTTATCTATATTAGGATGTTAAAGTCATTATTCGTGATTGTGCAATTTACCATGAACCTATTTAAATGTGAGAAGCAAAAGGGAATGGGTAAGAGCGGTAACTAACAGATTATATTTGCATAGAAGACCACATAAGGCTTGAGTAATGAGATTGGTAATACTAAGAGGCCTATTGATGGAGGCAAGCAAATTTAAAATTGATTTCTGCTAATAGGGATAATTGAATATTAAGGAATTCTATAAGTGAAGGGTTAATAGATGTTGATTTAACTCCATCTTCTAAGCCATGAATTATTAAGGAAGAGCCATCAAAGTGGATTGCAAGTGTCATAGGCTACCAAATATCATCAATTTCCATAAGGAGATCAGTACATATGGTGGCAAGAAGTGAGACACAAACCATACGATTGATACAAAGCCATTAAGCGCATGCCAAATTGGAATTGGGTTATAAATTGGAGAGAAAAATGTGATCACAAGATGATGTAATAATAAATGTTAGCGAAGGTAAATGGGAGGAAGAAATGGGATCAATATAGGATAAATAAGATGAGGGCTAAGTGTATGAGTGTTGAGTGGTAAGAGGGTAAAACTTCTGAGATTAAGAGGTCTATGGTTGTGTTTGCATATAATGGGTTGAGTTAAGGTACGAGTTGGTGAGAATGTTCATAGAGAAGAAAGGTTAAGGTAAGGATGAATTGATGGACATGAGAGAGGGATGAGAGCACGATGTGCTGAAGGTTAAGAGAGGGTATGAACTAAAGAGAGGCTAAGAGAAGTGTAAGAAGGAGCTAAGGTTGAGGACGAAAATGAGTTAAGGTTATAGGTAAGGGATGTGATGGGAAAAGAAAGGAGAGGTCTTAATGTTCATGAGTTTGAAGTCAAGTGGGGATGTTTAACTAGAACTTGTAGTAAAGTAAGTAGCATCAATAGGTACTTTGTTAGTATAGGAAGATATTATCTAAAGGCAAGTTTATCTTCTTATGAACAAACTGATACCGTCCTTCTAATGACAACTACGGCACATCGAGACTAGTTAGAATAGTTGAGCTTCATAAATAGATTGGGGTTTGTGTCGATGTTAGGGACACTCCTTAAGAAGGATGGGCTTAGAATAGTCCTTTCTATAAAACAAGCAAAGAAGGTTGGCTCACCATTCAAATGTAGTACTTTGTTCAATACTAGGCCTTGGTATAATTTGAAATGTATCTTAAGGTCACGAATTTGTTAAAACAACTTAGAGAATTTTGGTACTTGAGACAAAATCATGAAATATAAATATAGGTTAAAAGTTGAAAATTTCAAAATTTATTTGTCATCCATCAAAAACAAGAAAATCATTAAAATTTTATAACTAAATTGGTGAGATCTCGAACGTAATCTAACAATATAAAAATTTAACAAGATGACAAATGTATATATAATAATAAATAAAATAATATTTAAAATAATAAGTAAAGGACTTAACTAACTATAATAGTAGAATTTGTAACTCTCAAATGAAGGGTGTTAAAAAAAATTTACATAAATAAGCTCAAGATAAATGTCATGATCGTAAAAATTGGTCAAAGAGACTCCATATATTTAAATCTTGAAACAAAATATAAAAAATATTAATATAAATTAAAATGATAAAATTAACTCAATCATTTTGTAAAATTTCGGAATATTGAAAATTGGTGTAAAATAGAAAGGGAATTTATAGGTAAATTAAATAAATAAGAAAATTAGTAAATGTTATAAAAAATAAAATATAATAAAATAATCAAAATAAATAATATGTAACTAAGTTAATTAATGTAATATAGGTTGTTGAAGCTTCCATAAAGGTTATCAACTAACCTAAAATATTATAAACAATAAACTTAAGTGATAAGTCAATAGAACTCATGGTTTTCTTCAAAACCAAGGATAATATCTTGGTTCCTTAAAACCATGGGTTGAAAACCAAGGGATTAGATGGTTTTGAGACAAAACCATGAGTAAAAATCATGAATTAGACCATGGTTTTATCAAACCATTAAACACTTGGCAATTTAGAAAAAAGAAGAATATGATACATCTCACATGTTGGTCCTATATAAGATATCAAGAGGATGGGTGAATTGATATTTTTAAATTTTTGAAAACATTTTCATTAAAAATGAAGCTACCCCTTTTAACAAGTTATAATGGTGAATAGTACAATTCAATGCACAATTTAACAACAATTAAATAACATAAATTAAAAGAGTAGGGAAGGAGAATATCAGGTAAAGATTTTATGGAGTTTTGGCATTATGCCTATTACTTTCTTTCAGCTCTACTATTGAGGACTTGGTCTACTTCACCGGTATCATTTCACTTGATCTACTAAACCAAATCACAAACAAATCACAAGCATTTATCATAATGACTTTACAATACTCTACTCTACCTATATAGTTTTTTTACAATCTAGGCTAATACAAATCTATAGAGTACAAACTATCTTTTTTTTACAATACAATATAGAGATTACAAGTGAGAACAAAAGTACAAGTTTCAAATAATTTTGCACTTGAAAGAAAAAATACTTATTGTAGAACTTTGATTCGGTGTAGTTTTTTGAAGAAGTATTTGAAGAACTTTTTGAAGCTTTTCAGAAGGTAAAAACTTATCAAAAAATTTTTTTACAACGATACTTTTCCTTTAGAGTTGTATATCAACATTTTGAATCTCTTTTCCTTTTATATTGAGTTTTTCCAATAGCTAAAAATCTGAAAATTATCTTCACTTTCATAATTATCCAATCGTTAGAATGCAAAGAATAGTCTTTGGATATTTTCATGAGAAGATCTCAATCATTTGAAAATTCAAAGCTAATTCTCCTTGTCTTGTTTAGATAATATATTCATCAATCCATTATCACAGGATAAGCTTTGATTTGAATTTAAAAAGATTAGCTTTTGTTAGCTATTTCCGGATAAGCCTTGTGTTCAAAATTTGAAATCCTACAAAAATCGAATCGACCTTATCCTTATCCAAGATTGTATATATTTTGATTTATCCAAATATATTTTCGTTTAAAAATAATCCCTATGTATCATGATTTCATTTTGAGTGAAACGGAATTAAATGTATTTTTCTAATACACTTAATCTAATGGAGCTAGGACTTAATTAATTCGAATCTAATTTAAAAACTAATTTCAATGTTAACTTTCCAGACTTGCTTTTTGAAGAACCTTTTGAAAAGTATCAGCCTTTTGTTTTTGAAATTTCTAAAGTGTTGTACTAATTCTTCTTATAAAAACTTTTATAATACTTTTTGAAGATTTTTCACGATAGACTATTTACAATCAATTTGAAGCTTCTCAATAAGCTTTTGAATGCAACTTAATTTTGTAAATTTACACTTTCTGAAAAACCTTTTGTAAGCCTGCACTTTTAAAAATTCATTAGCTTTTAACCCTTTTTGTTGTCATTAAAATGTGTGAGAGATATCTAACATCATACATGTCATTCATTGACTCATTAGCCTACGACTTATATAAACCCTTTAATAGCACCATTTGCATCCTTTTGGGGAGATAAAATCTCTAAATAAATCGAGAAAAGCATAAGGAAATTTTGGAAAAAATTAGGAATATTAGAGAATTGGGTGCAAACATAGGCTTATGGAATTCCTAAACCAAGAGAGAACCTGATGAAGAGCGGCCACCATCACTTAGACCTCTACCTAACTCCCTTCTTTGTCGATAAGAGTAGCCATCGTAGCTTCAAACATTGATGAGTTAGATATTCCAATCGATTTTGAAAAATTCATTAAAAATATCAAAATTTGTACAAAATTTGTGGAAAAATTTATTCTAACATTATTTTAAGTATACTTTCATGTAAAATTGTTATTTTTAATAAAAAAAGTTTTTCATTTTATATATCGCTTTTAAGAAATGGGCTGTTCGAGACCAATTTTTGATTTAATTTTCAAACACCCAAATAATGTAGTTTCCTTTTCAAAATTTTTCTCTAAATATCTTATATCATATAGATAATTGCTAATAAAATGTTTCCCTTAAGCTTTTCATTGGATCGGGGTTAAATTTTAGTTTTTGGTGAACTGATAAGCTAAAATCTAAGCAAAATCCACTATTTTTCAAAAAAAGAAAAAGATTTTGCTAAATCTGATTTTCCACAACTTTTTAAGTAATTTTTTGTTACATGTTGCAAGTTGGCCTTAATTTTTAATTGAAAATAGGAGATTTTATGAAAAGTCAAGTTTCTCGAAACTAAACATGATGAATTTTACTTAAATACTTATGTAGGTTTTCATTAAGTTGCTAAATTGATCATTTTTGTTAAAAATCACTAATAATCAATAGTGAATCGAAGATTTTAGCTACTGTACATGAAGAATTTTCACACTGAAAACCATAATTTTTTGGCTTGATATATGTATTTTAAGTACAATAGTTAATTAGGTATGTTTAATTTTTTTTTTTGTTAAATTTTAGGTTGTGCATGTTGATGTGGATAAGTTTTGAGGTATGTGAGTTAACATCGATGGAGTTCCAATAAGTTTGAGCATGAATAAAGTAAAAAAAGTTGTGAAAAATGGGGGTTTTAGCGAATGGGGACAAATTTGGTACCTATAGAAGATACCATAGAAGTTGTAAATGAGCTGGTAAAGGAGCTAGTAGTTGTAGAAGGTTTTATAAAAGCTTTTATGGATGCTGGTCTGACCTATAGAAAGTATTGTTAAAGCTTCCTTAATTAAGTTGACTGTAAATTACTATTGTAGAAATTTTAGTAAAAAGTTTCTTAATATAGAAACTATAAACAAAATTCTTATAGAAGGTTGAGTAAAAGGTCTAATAAATAAAGAATATAACTAAAAACCTTACTAGAAACTTGAGTATAAGGTACTCTAAATATTGAAGACACTAGTAAAAGGTTATATAGAAGGTTCCATATCAAAGAATATGAGTTAAACCCCTAGTATAAGCTTGAGTTGAAGGTACTACACACCTAATAGACCTTAGTAGAAGGTCATGTAGAAGATACTAAAAACCTAAGGAATTTAGTAGAAGGTTTAATCGACCTAAGGTAATAACGCTTAATACCATAACCAACACTTGTTGAATATAATATATATATTAAGCTAAAACAAAAGTACAATAAGTAAAACACTCTTGCTCTAATGAATTATATTGAAACCGCAATATAATTTGTAATATAAGGACCATCAATAACAAAATGATCAAGACATCTAAGTTATAAGAACGAATGGGATTTTAAGTAAGTATGATTAATGCTTAATGGCATTTTGTAGTACTATATAAAAGTACTTGGAGATTGATGTGTACACTTGTTTATGGGTGCAAAGTAGTTGATTGTGTGCTTACAACATGTGTGCTTGGAAACTATTTATTATGTTGTCTAACTATTATACTATATGTTGTGCTTGCTTCATAGTTGTTAAAATTATAATTCTACCTATGCAATTTTACGAATTTATAATTTTAGAAGGCTCTTTTGAGTTAACTCATATATAAAATTATTATTTTATGGAAAATTATATTTTTAGCCAATTTTACATGTAAAACTTGATAGAAATTTACGTTTTTAATTTAGTTTACAGATTCTATATATATGAGTTGAATAGGCTAGAAATAATATATATATATATATATATATATATATCTGGGCTTCTATTATGACATTAAATCATTTTCTTTATCTTATTCTAACTTTTTTCTTCTTTCTCTCTCTTCTAATCCCTCATTCAATATTCATAGTCCTTATCGGAGTTCTAACTCTATTAGAAAAGTTTATTAAAAGAAAAAGAAAGAACATAAATTTAAGTTTTTGCCATTAACAATTCAAAATGAGCCAAAACATTTGGTTTTCTTCAATTTATTACTTTTTTAGACAAAATAATGGAAAAGAAATAGTTTCAGCCTTGCTTATCCTTATTCTGTAAATGTTTGATTATAGATTAAGAAATTTTTTTTTATTAGAAAAGAAGTTAATTTCTTTATTTATTTATTTTCATCATATATTTTAATTTTATTATAATTACTATAAATAAGGTTATCAAACTCGTGATTCTNATAGGAGGCCCAGATATATATATATATATATATCTGGGCCTCCTATTATGACATTAAATCATTTTCTTTATCTTATTCTAACTTTTTTCTTCTTTCTCTCTCTTCTAATCCCTCATTCAATATTCATAGTCCTTATCGGAGTTCTAACTCTATTAGAAAAGTTTATTAAAAGAAAAAGAAAGAACATAAATTTAAGTTTTTGCCATTAACAATTCAAAATGAGCCAAAACATTTGGTTTTCTTCAATTTATTACTTTTTTAGACAAAATAATGGAAAAGAAATAGTTTCAGCCTTGCTTATCCTTATTCTGTAAATGTTTGATTATAGATTAAGAAATTTTTTTTTATTAGAAAAGAAGTTAATTTCTTTATTTATTTATTTTCATCATATATTTTAATTTTATTATAATTACTATAAATAAGGTTATCAAACTCGTGATTCTACTTAGAATCGCTAAAAGGTTATTAGAATTGAAATGTAAAAATGTAAGAACCTATGTAAAATAACTTAAAAAAACTATTGATATGTTCATAGTAATTATTCAAAACCTAAAATATATGGTAGAAATAAAGAAATGAAGAAATTAAATTCTTTTTTCATACAAAATTCTTAATAATCTATAATTTGATATGTATAGAAAAAAGACAAACAAAGTTGAAACTAAAATTTTTCCATTTTTTTTTTAAAAGAGTAATGGCTCAAAAACAACCAAATATTTCGATTCATTTTAAATAATCGATAATATAAACTGAAGTACGTAATTTCTCTAATATTTACTATTAGAGAGAAACAAGAAAAAAATTGAAATATGATAAGGAAGATGATATAAAGCCATAATAGTTGATGGCTTATAAAAGTTTAGTGGTATTTTTTCATTTTTTAGCCCATTAAACTTAGATATGTATAATAGATAAACTAGGTAAAATATGTAAGTTTCTATTGAGTTCACATATGAACTTAGTTAAAAAAATGTAAATTTCTACATGAGAACAATTTGATACATTAGTTAATTCAGAAATGCTTCCAAAAATCGTAAACTCATAGAATCACATAGATAGAATCATGTTTTGACAACTATGACTATAAGCATATCTATGTTTTTTGAAATCTATCTTATATGAGTTATAGAAATTAACATTTTTATATTTCGATTTTACATTCCTATTCTACAAATTCTCTAATAATTCTTATTAGAATCGCGAGCTTGATAACCTTTGATTGAATTGTTGTGTTTTAGTCTTTGATTTGATTGTTTGCAATTGGTTAGTCACCTCTAAAATGAACTAAGCTAAAATTTGGATATAAACACTAACTGAACATTCATTGCAACTTACTAAGGGAATGGTTAGGATGTTTAACTAAATATCGCTCCTCTAATGGGGTAGTACAATTGGCCTTTCCCCAATCTTAGTTGAAATAAGTGGTAGGAGAGAAGGTCGCAGTTGGGCTAGGGCCATTAGGTTCAAAGGTAGTCAAGGGAGAAGGTAAATCTCTATTACACAAGCTTAGATTTGGTAAGAGTTGTGACATCGCACCTATGAGTGTAATCTCCTAAACCCAGTTCAGACTTAATTTCTTTAACTTCATGATAGACTGGACAACATTATGTGCCTAACATATGCTTGTTGCATCGCATCACTTCTCATCTAACTAAGTGAGAATCTTACTTGATTATTGTGTTGTGTATGCTTCCGTCTCTATCTTCTTACTGAGCGATGGTTCTCATATCCTTATAGTTCTTCTATAGGTCCTAAAAAATAGATATTGAGATCAACCAACCATCGAACGTATATAAGGCAGGCAATGGGTCTAGAGTAAGGAGTAAATGGACTAGGAACAATCTTTTTTTCTTTATTTTGTAGTCAATTAGGCTGACTTTTATTATTGTGTTTATTATAAACATGATTTTGGTATTCTTATATAAATTTTGTTATATAAAATTCATTGTATATTTCTATTTTTCCAAAATAAACATATAAATCAAATTTCTATTTTTCAAAGGAACTATATAAATCAAATGTTTTTATTTTACTTTATATATTGAACTAAAGATACTTCAAAGTTCTTTAGTCACATCTGCCTTGTATATATCAAGTTTATGATAGCGAATGAGTGGCTAATTTCATCATAAGTTGGTGTATATGACAGAACTATTAAGACTTTCCAACTCTCTAGGTGTGACATAAAAACGAGAAGATAAAGAATGGCCGAACACCATAAGTACATTGGAGAGAAGAAATTCCCGTTTCATGGCAAGTAGTATCAAAATACATGGTTCTACCTTCATTGAGCTACCTAAATACTACAAAATGTACATAATGAGTACGTAATTCTTATTGACAATTGGGCTTGTGTAAATGAAGTTCAAGAGGAGTAGCTACCAAGAAGAAAACATTGTTGCTAGACGAGCGACTATGTTATGAGTTGCATTGTAATAAGATTTTGTCTTTGTCCTTATAAATAAACTTTAGTGGGTAGACTCTATTGTTGGGTTATTCCTCAAGAGGTGATCTCAAAGGACAAGAGCAGAAGATGAGTGTAAGGGTGTGAAAGTTCGGAGTCTTAGTAGAGATGATCTTGGGTTAGAGATGTGAAGTAGAAAAGAGTTTGCAATTTGTTTGGTGGGCGGTGGCAAGATGTTGGCCTACAACGAAGGTACAATGGATTTAGATGGGGGAGAATGTCAAGATTTGTGAGTTTGAAGATAAGTGGGGGGAGGGTAGAGTGGTGATCAACTCAAGCTTACAGTGAGGTAAGTGACATCAGTAAGTGGTTTATTCGAAGAGTGACGCATTCTCTAAAGGCCGGTTTAGTCTCCTATGAGCAAACTGATTGGAAGCCGATTTGCTCTCTTAATGATGGATATGGCAGATTGAGATTAGTTGAAATAGTTGAGCCTTCCAAATATATGGAGATATATGATAATGTTGGAGTATACTTTTTGAGAAGGATGAACATGGAATAGTCTTGGATAAAATAGGAAGAGAAGGTGAGCTTGCCATCCAAAATATGGGTAAAAATAAGAAGATAATGGATGGTCAAGCATCGTACCAGTACATTATGGGATAGAAAACTTTCGTTCCATGACAAACGCGAAGTCAGGTTGTACGATGAGTCACTAGCGACTGGCTTGAACACTGTGGTGTCGATGTTAACATATGAGACAGAGAGACAAAGGGAGAATAATTGGGGAGATGATCGGAGAAGGTAAGCTTCAGATGGCTGGAAAATGTGGCCAAAGGTGAAGGGACGGCCAGAGAAGATAATTATGCAATTTGTGTTTCAGCAACGGGTAAAGTAAAAACGGAAAAAAAGAAAAGACATTTTTCTATTAGGATTTGTTGAAACTATGGTACCATGTTCATATGTGTACAGTGATATATTTATATTATTGAACGCTTGAAAACAATGTTACAACGTAAAAATGCAGTATATATATGGATGATGTTGAGCTAATTATAGTAAAATCACGGTGATACATGTAAAATAGAAGAATATCCCTAAGAAAATACATATAAAATAATATATACTATAGGTTGCAATTCATTTTCAATTTGCAAATGTATAATGTACACCCTCATTTTATCTATACTTGGAAACAGATGTAACTTGAATATATTATGATTATCATCATTACTAAAAAAAAAAAAAAAGGTACCTCACGTTGGCTCTATATGTCCATATTTACTTGCACATAAATATTGTAGCGAACTTTTAGAGAATCAAATCCTGATCTTCTTTTTCGTAATTAACAAGGGGACCACTCAAAGACTCAAATCTAGATATGGTCATGATAATTTTATCAAATGTTTTTAGATCTGGATCGGAAGGTTCGGAACAAGAAGGGGTTAAGAGTGGAAGGATCAAGCTAATATCTATCGAACTGGGTTCGAATTAGGATTAATAAAAAATATTAAAATATAATTAATAATTATTCATAAATTAATAAAGATATCTATATTCTTAAGATTTTAAAGCACATATTATAGTTTACTTTTTGTTTTTTTGAATCCATATTTATTTTCTTAGAAAATTAGTTAATTCCATGGAAAACACAGAAGGAAATTGTACATTCTAAATTAGAAAACTCTGTTGGATTCTATAGAAAAGTATTAAATTGGTACGGGTAACTGAGTTGAATTAGGACTACTATCAATAAGAGTGAACAGGTGAATAAGACCAATTTTATAGTCGAATTAAGTCTAACCCGGCTAGAATAGATAAGTCAACCTAAACTCGGCAATTGATTTCAGCAAAATCCACCACCAGTTCACTTATGGCGAAGAAAGGACTCAACTAGGATACACGGTGTTGACGAATGTAGTAAACAATAGTAACATGCTCCCTTCATAACTTACATGAAGAATAAATGAAAAATAACAGAGAGTGATTTCTTTGTTTTTTTTTTTTTTTTTTATTTCATTCCTAAAAGTAATTTATCTATTCTTTTCCTTTTCTCCACTTCCTTATTTAAAAAAAAAAAATTCTTTTCCCTAACAATTATCCTTTTTTTTTTTTTGTGTAATTGCGCGGTACTTGTCTGTTCTTACTTGAGGCACTAGCATCCATCAGTCTATTGATTTTACAGCCCAGTGTTCGCAAAAGATCTTTTTTCGCACAGTTATTTGCACTAATCTCGTTGTTAGTGTATCTTGAATTTTCTACTTCACTTATCTTTTCTTTTTCCTTTCTCAAGAATAATTGTGATATCATCCTCCATAATTGGACTTCTCGAACTATATGAATACCATCCGTATCCGAGACTTCATTTTATTCCTTTAGTTGCCTTTACATTAACATTTTCCTCAATGTGAACAAATATACGTGTGATAAATGATAATTTTTATAGAGCTTCTTGCATTTCATGTAAGTGCTTTACTACTTAAACATATAATAAAAAATTTTGAAAAAGCCAAGAAGTTTCTTTTCATTATAGTTAATACATACCTTTGAATACTTATTAATGGGACCTTTCCTGAGGATTTAAATGCAACCTATGTAATACCTCACAAATACTATGTGTTGGAACATTGATTATCAATGTGCCTTTTAGTATAATAGTTTAGAGTTCTTTGTAACTCCAAAGTTAAACATGCTTTGATTAGTTTGATTTTAAGATGAGTGGCCTCTTAGAAAATAGTTATACTAAAAGACAAAACCATACAACATATCACGTCAAAGTGGACAATATTTTAGTGAGTAAAGTTTCAATCAAGTTATTATAAGTGGCATTAGAGCAATCTCCCAGCCTAAAGGGTAGAGACCCTACTTAATTGTAGTCTTAGACCTATGTAACAAAATTGATGAGGATGTCAGTTTTATAAAGGGATGGATTATAATATCTCATGAAAACTAAGCAATGGAACTCTAATTGTTGATGTGCCTTTTGGTGTAGCAATCTAGAGTGGTCGGAACTCCAAAGTTAATGGTGCTCAAACTAGGTTAATCTTAGGATAGATAATCTCTTGCAAAGCAACTGTATCAAGAGACAAAACTATATAGTGTATTAAGCCAAAATAGATAGTACCTCGGTAGAGGAGTGTCAATAAGATCGTTACAACCTAGTTGAAATCTTTTGATCTCCTTAACTAAGATTTTCATGGTTGCAATGTTATTATAAGGAGCTACAAGTAGTATGGGTAATGTATAGAATAATTTTAGCTAGAATAGCTATACAATGAGAGAAAATAGTGGAGAGAGGATACAATCCACCTCCATTTGGCAAAGATGGTGGTACGCTTATTGATTTAATGTTTACATCTAAGGATAATGAGCTAGAAGTTCATCTATCTATAAATAGTTATCCTTCATATCCTTTAACTCAATAATGATGCTTGGATGCTAGGAGGAACCGTAGGCACTAGAGAAGACTAATAGTTATGCTAGGGATGGCATATTTGTGGATATCCTTATTTTGCATCCTATACTTTTATTCTTAACTAAAGGATAGCTTTTATAGTCACAAATCTAAAAATCAAAAAAATGTGAAAGCAAGAAAAGGGGGAAAAAAAGAATAATCTAAAAAAAAAAAAGAAACTTAAGGGAGAAAAAAACTACCTTTTAGGTCGGAAAAAAAATCATATTCAAGGTAAAAATTCATTGTTCAGGTGAGAAATAATATTTTAAGCTGAGAAATGCTTATTGGAGTTAAAATAAGTACATATAATTTAGCAAATTTTGATTTTTCAATTAAAAAAAATTTTTTTTTTTTAAAATCAATTCTTTTGGCTTAGTCTAGTTTGCTCATTCTTAAAAGATAGTATATGATTAATTTAAGTGAAATTCGGCTTCAGATATTGTTTCATTTGGACTTAAATTGATCATTTTACATTAAAATTAAATTTTGTGCAAGACAAACCAGGAGTGAGCCAAGGCTCAAAATTCTATTAAATTGATTAAATTTTAAAAATATCTTTTTCATGTGTTTACTAAACTCATTCCTTAAGGAAAAAATCAATGTTTAGGAACTAATGGTTCAAGCCAATTATTAGCTTTAAATTCATTTTGGGTCTAATCTACCTAAGTTAGTCGCAAAATCTTATTAGCAAATAAGTTGCCAAAGTTGATAGAAAACTAAACTTGTCAACTCATTGGTTAAGCACTTCATCTCTCATCCTTAACGTCACATGTTCGAATTCCCCAAAGCCCTCTACCCCCCATTTCAATTTTGGCTAAGTGTGTGCATGAAACATGCAAGTGTGGTATATAAGTCTCCCATTGACCAAGTTTCATTCTCTTCCTCTAATGCATTGAGAAGCAATAGAAAATGAATATATATATATATATATATATATATATAGATATAGATATATAAAATAAATGAAGTTGCAACCCTTAGTTTTAAAGGCAAATAGATCTTATTTCAACACATTATTTTATTAATAAAAAATTAAAGTGTAATTTTCAAATTAAATACTTTATCTAGAATAAATTTCATATCTTAATTGGAAGAAAAAAAAAATGGATAAAATATTACTATGAAGGCAACTCAAGCTTTTAACTTGGGTAAGCCCATTTTCAATCAAATAACATGATTTCTTGGAAAATAACACTCAAATTTTGCACCTATGTAGCTCCTCTATTAATAGAAGGTAAGAATATTGTGCTCAAATCAACCAAAATCTAAATATTTAAAAATGCTTATTGCATGTTTTACTAATTTTAGTAAATTTTGCATGTCTTAAATTTAATTTTATTAATAAAACTTGCTGATTTTTAGTAAAATTGGTGTTTTCAACATAATTTGCATGTTTAATATTAATTTTTGCATCATTTAAGACCTTTAGTGAGCTTTGATTAATTTCACATGATTGTACGATTTTGACATGATACTTGTGGTTTTTGCATGTTTGTGTGTTTTTTATATGTTTTAATGTTTTTATACAAGATTGAATGTTTTCTCGCAAAAGGTAAATTTTTTATACTTGTTATTATCATAGTTTAGTAGGATTTGTTGGTTGTGTTGAGATAGTTGAGAAGTAGTATCAGGTATGAATGTTGATTAGTGTAAGAACTAGAAAGGAAAAGTATTAGTTATTAAGAGTATACATGTTTAAAGAATTAAATTAATAATTGTTATCAACTAAGAGAATGATTTAGATAAGAATGTGCATGCATTATGGGAATACCGTGATCTATCTTTAAGGAGGTTTGCACTAGCCATTGATTTACCAAAAATCCAAGCTGATGATTTTAAACTAAAATTGAATCAAATTAAAATGATGCAAGTTAAATAGCTTAAAGGAGCTCCATATTAAGATTTGCAACATTTGTATTCCATAGTTAAATGCTAAGGAGCATGATATGAATTCGTGGATGAACACACACACCCAATATCACTTGTAACCAAGGGATGGTTTGGGCCGTAAGATGGCATGAAAAATAAATGATAATTGAAAGTTGAGTAGGGGTTCCTATGTAATATGATGCATCGATGCTTCACACAACCTTAAGACGCACTTGATATGACGTACAAGTATGGTTAGAGGTTACTAGCCACTAGTCTACGCTCAAGGAGCTAGATAAGAGTAGTTTGAGAGTAAGCAATAGAACACTTAGCTCAAGAGAGTATGTTTAAAAATTTTTAATTTGATAAAACTGTTGCAGCTATTATAATGTACAAGTATTTATATGACTACATTAAGGTGAATCCTAGGTGAGAGTAACTTACAAAAAAAAAAAAAAAAAATTCCTATTAGTATAGGAAAAAGAGAATAATTTACAGAGGTATCAATGAAATCGTGTAAAAAGAATATTCATTGGTAGTAAGGACATTACTAATGTTAGAAAAGGATAGCACATGCGTAATTTGCTCATTCTATAGTCCTAATGATACTACTGACCGGGTAAGGGTAGATCCCAATCAGGTCTAGTCGATGTCGATAGTTCGATAGCTTGAACAATTAGGACTTGACCAGGGTTGGTTTGAAGGTAACTCATTTTTAGGTCGACTTAAGGGTGATCGGCTCTTGACAATTGTTAGCTCGGCCTTGGCATTATGGGGTTAGTTATATCTTAATTTGATGCTCAAACTGGTGTATAGCAGTGGGGTTGGCTCGGTACGTCAGTTAGTCACCTTAACAGTTTCTTGGATGGTGTAGAGAGCGACGTAACTTGACAGGTCGAACTGGGGGATGTATTGCTCCTTGGCGCTCAACTCACCTTGGACAGCTCGTCGTACCATTTGAGTGAGCCCATAGGTTCATGAACATGTGATTGGTTCTTAATCCCTATCATGACCTCTAGGTTGTTTCAGATTTGGGATCAAATCTAGCTTAGCTCTTGCTTACTCATCCTTCAGAGTGTAAGGTTGGAGATCGATAATGTTAAAGGAGTAAGAGACTCCATATCCCTTACATAGTTCAATCCTATAAGCATTATGATTGATCTTTTCAAGCACTTTGAAGGGTTTGTTGGGTGTAGGAGATAACTTGCTCTTTCTCAAGTTTAAGAATCATTCCTTACTAAGATGTATCTAAATCAAATCACCTAGTTGAAATTCTCTCTTCTTCCATCTTTGGCTTTGCTTCTTGAGATTGATAATAGCTCGGTTTAGTTGCTCTATAACTTTTTGGTGCATGGCTCTGATGGCCTTAACTCTTTCTACAGCTGGCTAATCATCATCAGGTCTTGGTTAGGGTACTTAGTCCATCGAGAGCTCGGGGTTAAACCTATAAGTGAACTTGAATGTAGACATGCTTGTTATGCTGTAGGTGGTCCTATTGTAGGTAAGCTCAATGATTGGTAGACACAAATCCCAATTAGCTATGTTTCGTCTAACAGTAATTCACAGCAAAGTTCCTACGGTTCTATTAATAACCTCGATCGTTCCATCGGCTTGTAGATGGCAAGATGTACTGTACAATAGTTTAGTTCCCATTTACCTCCATAGTATCCTCCAAAAGTAGTCATAAACTTTGAGTCTTAGTCTGAAATAATAGTTTTGGGCACTCTGTGAAGTTTGATTATTTCCTGGAAGAAAAGAAAAGAGATAATTGAAGCATTGTTAGTTTTAAAACAAGGTACGAAATGTGCCATTTTGCTAAATCGATTCATAACCACCATAATAGAGTCCTTCTCTTGGGACGTCCTCGACAATTCTAACATGAAGTCTATACTTAACTTAAATTACGGTTTGGTTGGGATAAGCAAAGGTAGATAGTGTCCTTGCTCGGTTTGGTTCTTCGCTTTTTAGTAGGTCGCACGCTTGTCCAGTACAAATTGGACATCTCTCTTCATCCTCGGCTAAAAGAATTTGAAGGAGAGCACCTCATAGGTTTAGCATTAGCCAAAGTGTCTTGTCAATCCTCCTCCATCCGCTTCGCACACTAGTAGTTTTCTCATGGAATAGGTCGGGATACATAGCCTCCTTTTCTACCACAAGTATCCATCTTCTTTGTAATAGTCCTCTAGTATCCATCCTTCCTCATACTGAGTATAGATAGAACCAAAGTATGGATCTTCATCATACATATTCTTTATTGTTGAAAAACTAAGTAGCCTTGTCTATAGTTCAGTCAGAAGGGTATGCGCCTTTATAAGGTGTTAGTTATGACGTTATTCTTCCCGTTCTTATATTTCACAACATAGGAAAATACCTCCATAAACTTAATCCATTTGGCTTGTCTCCGAGATAAGTGTAGATCATAAATTCCTTAAGAAATTGATAGTATTGCCATATTGTTAGGGATTAGACTAAGGTATATAACTCCTTATCATAAACAGAATAGTTGAGTGTAGCTCCTTGAAGTTTCTTACTGAAGTAAGCAATTGGTTGGCCTTCTTACATTAACATGGCACCTATGCTTAGTTTGAACGTATCATATTCTACTTCAAACACTTTGTCAAAGCTCGATAGAGCTAAGACAAGGGCTGCAGTCAGCCTATCTTTCACTTTCTCAAAACTCCTCTACTCCTTCTCTCCCCATTTGAATTCAACATTATTCTTTGAGAATTTGGTGAATGGGGCTACACTTGTACTGAAATTCTTTATAAATTTGCAATAAAGTGATGCTAGGCCGTAGGAACTTCTCACATTAGCCGAATGGTCCACCTTGACCATGTGGTGATTGCTCTAATTTTCTCTTTATCAACCTATATACCATGACCACTTAGAACAAACGCCAAGAATATAATCTCGGATTGGCAAAAGTCACATTTCCTGAAATTGGCATAGAGCTATTTAGCTTAGAGTTTTGCAAGGATGCTTAGGAGATGTTGTTGGTAAGTCTCTAGTTCGGGATTATACACCAAGATATCGTCAAAATAAACTATGATAAACTTCCTTAATGAGTCTCAAAGCATATGATTCATTATGTGCATAAATGTGCTTAATGAGTTGGATAGTCTAAACAGCATTATGAGCCATTCATATAATCCACAGCATGTTTTGAATGTAGTCTTCCACTTGTCACCTTCTCGCATTCAGATTTGATGGTATTTAGATGTGAGGTTGATTTTGGAGAACACTCTTGCCCTGCTTAATTTGTCTAGCATGTCACTAAGCTTAGGTATGATGTACTTGTACTTAATGGTGATTCAATTGATTGCTCGGATATCTATACACATCCTCTAAGAACTATCTTTCTTTAGTACTAACAAAGTTGATATTGTGTAGAGACTAAGGGACTTACGCACATACCCCTTCCTCATCAACTCATCTACTTGCTTCTATAACTCGACGACCTGTTCAGGATTTAGCTTATAGGCAAGCTTATTCGGAAGTGTAGCTCTTGGCTACAAGTCAATTGCATGTTCAATGCCTTAGATGGGAGGTAGACTTTTGACAACTCTTTTGGGAACAGATCGGCAAACTCTTTCAGTAATGTCTTCACCTTGGCAGGCTGCTTCCTCTCCTTGGACCTCATCTCCAATAACCTTCAGACCAGTAGCTAGGTCAGTCCTTCGAGCTCCATTTCTCTTTTTAGTTCTGCTTGGGTCATTACTAAAGCCTCTTTCTTCAAGGTTTGGCTAAGTTGGGATTGCATGACCTTTACTTGCTTAGCAATCATAGGACTTAATTTCATCCTCCCACCTTAATGCTATATAGAACATGTATTCATCCTTTTGTCATATACTACAACTCGATCGAACATCCATAGTTGTTCAACTAGAATGTGGGATGCACTCATGGGTAACACATCATAGAGTACTTCATCTTCGTAATTGCTAATGTAGATAGGTATGAACACTTGTTTGTTCACTTATAAGGCTCCTTTATCATTGAGCTAATGTAGCTTATAAGGATTTGGGTGGGGCTTAGTTAGCAATTTTAATTGTTAGATCATAAATGTAGAGGCTGCATTAGTGCAATTCCCACTATCAACGATTAGGGTATATAGTGATTCATTCACCTTGCATCTGATGTGGAAGAGATTTTCTCTCTATTCATCTTTGGGTACAGAACTGATATACATCATCCTTCTCAACACCAAAGTGGCCTACATAAAGTTTCCATCCTTACTGTAGATGACTTCCCCCTTGAACAACTCGGTTCATTCATCCTCCTTTAGCTCCTTTACTTCTTCGTCGGTATTGTCTACTTTAGCAATCGGTACTTCGCCTCGTATCACCGTTATTTATCTGTTTAGACACTGAGCAGGCATATGTCCAAATCCTTGGAATTTGAAACACTTAATCTCACTCATTTTCTTGCTTGAACTCTAGCCTTTCTCAAACTTCCTCGAGGTTTCCTTCTCATGTGCTTGGATAGTTGGAGCAAGTCAGGTCTCAATGACCTTACTTGGTTTCGTTCTCATAGGTTTACTTGAAATAGATTGGCTATTGCTAGGTTAGCTGACAAGTGGTTAGAACCTTTCTGTTTAGTGCCTTTCTATCCTCTAGGCAACTTAGATTACATCATCAAGCATTCCAATATCTAAGGTTTTTAGGACATCCCCAATCTCATACTTCAATCTACTGATGAACCAAGATATAGTTGGTCCTCTAGCTCTATGACTTCACATCAGAACATTAACATTTGAAATTCCTTAACATAAGTATCTATACTTAACCCTCCTTGCCTTAGATCCTACAATCTTTTGAAGGCATCCTACAAATAATAGCTCAATACAAACCTTCTCTGCATAACCCTATTTATTTCATCTTAACTTCTAATCTCTTATTCTCCTTCCCTTCTTCGGGTGGCTTACAAGTTCTTCCACCATATGACGGCATAACCAATGAACTTTAACACAATAAGTCTAACCTTTGTATTGTCAGGTACGTCACAGCATTCGAACTACTTTTCAATTCCATCTACCCAATCTATATAGTCCTTAGCATTACCACTCCAAGAAAAACTTAGAATACACATCCTCAACCTTTCAACTCTAGCGGCTCGTATATTTCTTTCTTCAGGCTCCTAGTACTCTTTTGCTTCATTGTTTCCTTCCTCTTCCTCCTCAATCTCTTTAAGTGCTAGCCTTCGCCTAGTATCCCTGCCCATTCCTTCAGCTCAAGGTAGTTAAGCTAAGGAATTAACTCGACCAAACTGACCATTGCTTTGCTCTTGGTGTTTATGTCCTTTAGTAGGGTTATTTCTAGCTTATTGTTTAACTTCTTGGATAATAGTCACTAAACTAGCTACCAATTCAGTAAGCCTATCTAAGCGGTTACCTACCAATTGAGGTGTGAAGCTTCCTTCTTGCCCTTAGTCATGTCAAGTATCACTTTCTTGGTTTCATAGAGTTCTTTGAACACTTGAATTTGACATTATTGGTTACCCTACAAAATTGATGTCTAAAAATACCACTTGAAGTTCCATTTGTAAATAACAGTAGTAGATCAATAACCAATACTTCTAATACTACAACAACTACACAACAAACAAACAAACAATTAACCACACTCTATTTTATGTATTGAAAACAGGAGAAAATAAAGCAAAGAATTTTCCCTCAACACTTCCTAAATACCAAACTCTTACATCAATAGTAGAACTTTTAACATACGAGAATAGTAACAAACCACTCAAAGAATACAATAACAAAATCTAGCTTCGAACATAGCTAAGCTCTGATACTAAGATAATATGGATTCGTAGATAAATACATGAACCCAATATCACATGTAACCAAGGGGTGGGTCTAGGTTGCGATATGGCTCGAAAAATAAATGATAATGGAAGGTTGTACAAGGGTTCCCATGTACTGACGCTAGATATGATGCATTGATGCCTCACATGAGTTGAGGACGTACTTGATATGACACATAAGTGTAGCCAGAGGTTACTCACCATTAGTCTACACTCAAAAAGCTAGATAAGAGTAGCTCGAGAGCAAGCAAAAGAATACTTAGCTCAAGAGAGTATGTCTAAAAAATTTCAATCTGATAAAATTGTTGCGGTTATTATAATGTACATGTATTTATATGACTAAATTAGGGTGAATCCTAAGTGAAAGTAAATTACAAAAAGGATTCCTACTAGTAAAGGAAAAAGAGAATAATTTATAGGGGTATTAATGTAATTGTGAAAAAAGAATATCCGTTAGCAGTAAGGATAGTATAGATGTTAAAAAAGGACAGCACGTACATAATTTGCTCATCTGTAGTCCCAATGATATTACTAACCGGGTAGGGGTGGATCCCAATTAGGTCTAGTTCACGTCGGCGGTTCGGTAGCTCGAACAATTAGGACTGGACCGAGGTTAGTTTAGGGATAACTCTTTTTTTGGTTGGCCTCGAGGTGATCAGCTCTTGATAATTGTTAGCTCGTCCTCAGTATTATGGGTTTGGCAAAATCCTAATTTGATGCTCAGACTAATGTGTGGCAATGGGATTGGCTTAGTATGTCGACTGGTCACTTCGATAGTTTCTTAGATGGTATGGAGAGCGAAGTAACTCAGCGGGTCGGATTGGGGAATACAATGCTCCTTGACACTCAACTCACCTCGGATAGCTCATTGAATCATCTGAGCAAGCCTTCAAGTTTGGGAAAGCATGATTGGTCCTTGATCCCTATCAAAGCATCTAGTGATGACATCTCTTTGTTTCATTTCATCTTTATCAAAATAGAAGGCAAATGTCGATGCAAACTTTCAATACTTTGGATCAATAAGCTCAAAGATCTTTTACTCATTTCTTCTCTATTGTTAAAACTACTAAACTTCGATTGGAGATCATCATATTTCAGCAGAAAAATGGAAAGTCTCTTTATAAATTATGGGACAGATTAGAGAATGATTGAGAAGATACATTTTTTGTATCTAGTGACAAAAGCAATTATTTAATGATTGCTTGAGACCTAGTGACAAAAGCATGATCAGTACTCCAATAGGAGGGAATTTGATGCACAAGAGTGTTGGAAAAGCATGTAGACCTTTTTAGGTGATGGATTCTAATGTGAAAAATAGGAGGAAGAAGGGGCTAGGGAAGATTGAGTGGTTGGTACATGACTCAAAGGAAGTGATCAAAATGAGAAAACAAGCAACTACACTAACTAGCTAGTTGGCACAAGTAATATAAATTCCATCTTCAACTAACAGTGGTATCAATAGTTAAAGTACGTGCATATTGTGAGGGTAATCATGATAGAATGAATTGCCTAAGATGAAAAATTGAACATGAGCCCATGCAATTGTGAAACATTTAGAATGAGAAAAAGGTTTAGAACCTCATGGAGATAGTGATAGATTGTTTCAGAGATATGATGGATGATAATAAAATCTTAATGAGGGGGCTATTTTAGATGAATCACACCTTAAATACCTATGCTCAGTATATATTTCAATGCATCACTTTAAAAGCTCTATTTAGGAGATGAATCTTCAGGTAATAAAGAAGAAGAAAAGGAGAAGATGGTTAATCTAAAAAGGAAGAATGTAGAAGTATAACCTTATGTCCTTTTGATTTCATTTTTGGAAGATAGAAACAATAAAAGCTTGATCATCATTTTTCAAAAATATTAGAAGATTTTAAAAAGTTAAGGATCAAATTCCTTCCATAGATGTGGTGTAATAAATGTGGTCTTATACCGAGTTTACGAAAGATAATGTAAAGGAAAAGAGGTCAGTTAATAAAGAAACATTGATGCTAGCTGAGTGCTTAGAAATTCTATAAAATAAACTATTACTAAAGCTAAAATATCTCGACAACTTCACATTCCCTTGTATAATCGAAAATTCATATTTTAATAAGGCATTGTGTAATTAGGGGGAAGCATCAATCTTATGCCTTTATCTATATTCAGAAAACTAAGGTTTAAAGAGTACAAGCTAACTAAAATATTGTTGCAACTAGTAGATATGAGCATTATACCTAAAGTTGATGGATGAAGATGTCATATTTGAAGTGGATAAATTTGCCTTCATTGCATAATTTGTAGTACCATATATGTAAGAAGATATGGAAGTTCAACCATCCAAGCCATTTTTGACAATGAGGATTGTTATGATTGACAATAGAGGGAAGCAAGCTCACACTTAGGGCATTTGATAACTAAGATACCTTTAAGGTACCTAAAGCTATGTGCCATCCAAGAGGAGTTGACTTTTGTAATAATATGAATCTAATATATTAGTTTGGTAGAAGAAGATGATATGAACCACAAGTGGATAGTTATGATCAAATTGTCTTAAAGGAGAGCTAAAATGATAATAAGGATAAAGAGAGCATAGTAGAGATGAATTAGGCCTAGATGAGTTCATTTTGATAGCAAAGATGAGGGCTCATTGGATGAAAAATTGGAAGATGTCATAAAGGTTTGTTTTGCTCCACCTTGATTCAAGAAATTAGAGAGCTGCACATATAAAATAAGATTCTCCATCATAAGAATCATCTCTTCAATTGGAATTAAAACAGTTACCTACTCATCTTAAATTTGTATCCTTAGGTGATAAGAAAACCCTTTTAGTAATTATTGTAAGAAAGCTATCAAAAGAAAAGGAGATAAACTATTGAAATTACTAAGAGAACAAAAGGAGGCAACTAGATGGACTATACTTAACTTTTCAGGATCCATTCTTTGGTATGCATGTATTAAATTCTCAGAAAAACTAAGTATGAAGCTATAATCTAACTAAAATGCCCCTTAATCCACTTTGAAGGAAGTACTAAAAAAGGAGGTTGTGAAACTCTTAAATGCAAGGATCATCTACTCAATCTGCTATCGTAAGTAGACAAGTCTAACACAAATTGTGCTAAAAATGTCTAACATGATAGGCATGGGGCATTAGCATGAGTTAATTCCTGCTCAAACTATTGTAGAATGGAAGGTGTTATACATAAATTTTGCCCCTTGGGCCTTAGAACGTTGTTATAACCATAAGGCTCTAACCTAGCTTATTCTCTTAAGATGAAAACTAGTGCTATAAATGAGCTAAGTCGAACCAAGCTTCTGCGGACTTAAGCTCGGTTGGTTTAAAAATTATTGAGCTTTAGCTTGAGCAAAGCTTTTTATTATACTTGTAATTGAGGCTCGAGCTTGACTCATTTACATAAACGAGCTTTACGTTAAGTTCAAGTTTAGCACATTTACTAATTGAGCTCAAGCTTAGCTAAGCCTAAAGCAAGCCAGTCTCAAACCTATTGATGAGCCTAAGTGTACAAAATGAAAAAATAGATAAATAAATAGATTAATGGATAATAAATAAGCATTAGATTATATACTATGTATTATCCTATAACACATTGTATATTTATATGTATTATATAGATATTAGCCTTTAAATTTTAATAATATATAATGTATGCAATATTTATAATATACATAAAACTCGTAAGCTTGCTCATGAACCTCAATAAGTAGGTTCGTGAGCTTGAATTAGAGCTTTAACTCAACTTGTTTGGATAAATGAGCTTCATTTTGAGCTGAAGCTCGACTCGTTTATTAATCAAGGCGAGTTGAGTTAAGCTTAAAACTAGCTGAGCTTGTATAGCTCGTAAGTAGCTTGGCTTATTTGAAACCAAATTAGAAGACCCTCTAGGGATATGAGTTGACACAAAGCACACTTTTGTAGCCTTACTAAGCTTAGAGGTGTAATGTGGAAGTAAGGATCCCTCCCCATCTGTCTTGATCTGGACAGTTCTTATACCATCTTGAGGACTTATACTAGCCAAAGGAGATTTGTTGTTTACTTGTCTCTATCTTGAAAGAATAAGTATTGACCAAAAAGTATCACCATCCAAATGGTTAGATCTTGAAGCTCCTCTCCAACCTACAAAAGCCACATGGATGCCTCTATAGATAAGGTTAAGACATTTGAGACTTGAATCCCTATATTAATTCTAGTGCACTCTCTACATCCCTAACTCTTTTAAGTATTAATATTGGAGACTATCTCTTCTTTTAGGCCACCCCCATAGATTTGAGCATCAGAGTATATGTGTAAAGCTACCTTCAACACCTTAACTTACGTATTTTCTTTTGTAAGATTGAGTCCAAGCCTAACCTAGATGAATACACTCAAGAGAATCTTTAACCATTAACATTTTGGCATCTACCTTGTTTGAACAAATGAAACACCACTACCAACACATGAAGCAGTTGAAATACCTAAAACTCTAGCAAACAAGCTCAAAGTAACCTAAACACCTACCTTTTTGAAATGTCTACCCAATAGCCTCTAGGCCAAATGAGACCATAAGCATCTAAAAATAACCTTATCATTGAGATCCAATGCCTAATGGGAATAATGATGGCCAAAACCAAATGCCTAACTAAGAAACATATTATTTTAAGGGAGTACTCACTCTAAAACAACAATGAAGTTTGCATTGACAATAACACATCTCATCTTAACTCAGGAGTCTCACCCCTATGACAAGTGCTTACTACTTCGTACAATAGAACACATTAAGAACCACCAGTTGAATACTTAAGGCCTAGTCGAAGAAGTTCCCTACAAACCTCAACTTTGATGAAATTAATAACATGATTAAAAAAAAAACTCACTAATGCTAAGGAACCAAAGCTTTAAAGTAACCCTTAGACCATCTTCTCTATTAGAAGTTCCTTCTTCATCTAGGTCATATGAGAGGTTCCCCCTTCCAACATTAAAATTCCACAAGTGGAGATGTATGATAACATTATTGGCTCCATGCTCTATATGACCAACTACATCTCCATGGTGCCTCTAATGCCAAAGCCTGCAAAATTTTTGTTGGTACTCTTAAGAACACCACCTATACGTAGTACTATGTTCTTAAACGCAATTCTATCTCCAACTATGAGGACTTCAGTAAGTCCTTCCTTTGGTATTTTATGACAATTAAGAAACTTGAGGGAGATGCATTTAACTTGATGACCATCCATCAACATCCTGATGAATCCCTTTGAGACAACCTTTTACGTTTTAACATCGTCATGCTTGAGACCCTTAGTCTCAACATGAATGTGGCACTCAAGGTAGCCATATAGGGGATAAAAGACTACTATTAATTCTTTTTGTTGGTCCCATATAAGATATCAAGAGGGGATGAATTGATATTTTTAAAAATTTTAAAAACTTTTTGGATGTAAAACAAAATTATCCCTTGTAATAACTTTATTTGGGGAATAGTGGTACTTTGATAATTCAACACATAAATAATACAATTAAATAATGCAAATTAAAAGAGATAGGGAAGAGAACATCATGCTCAAGATTTATAAAGCTTTTGCTTTTTGCTTATTACTCTCTTCCAACTATATTATTGGGGACTCGGTCTACTTCATAGGTGACATTGCACTTGATTCACTATATTAAAATAAATCATGAGAAGTTTACAAATATATGCCACACTTAGCCTTCACAACTCTTTGTTCTACCTATCTAGCCTCTCCATAGTCTAAGTTAATATAAATCTATAGTGTACAGTCAAAGTTCTCTCAAACAACAAATAATGTTTACAAAACAAAAATGAGAACAACAATATAAATCTCAAATAGTTTAGCACAAAAATAGAAATAAAGATTGATGAATAATCAAGTCCAGTTCAACTCTCTAATGAAGTATCTGAGAAGTGTTATGTGCTCTTTTAGACAGTAGGAAATGGTCATGATCAAAGCATAAAGTATATGTTTGTCCTTCTCAGAATTGTATTTATATTTTTAAAATGTCTCTCCTTTTATATTGAAGTCTTCTAATGTCTATATTGTTGATGATTATCTTCATCCCATGTTTATCCAAACCTAACATTTAAAAAGACGATCTACAGATATTTGGAGAAAATATTGGAGTTTGGATTTTAACTTGATCTTATCTCGGTCAGATCTCTTTTAATGGTTATACTTAATCAATAACTCCAGATAATCTTGACATTTGAATTTAATATGCCATAAAATTCAAAATCATCCTTATCCTTATCATAACTTATATTTTCTTTAATTATTTCAAAAATTAATTCGCTTAGCAAAAATCCCCATGGATCTTAATTCCAACTTAAGTGAAATGGGATTAAGTGTATTTCCCTAATATACCTAATCTAGTGGAGCTAGGTCTTGTTTACTTTGAATCTAATGTTGTGTTATTTTTCACAGTTACTCTTTCAAACCAACTATATGAATAACCTTATGAAGATATCTTAGTTTACGTATCTTTAAAGTCTCTAAATAATTTTTTGAAGTACCGTACTGATTCTTCTTATATAAGCTTTTAAAACATTCTCTAAATATTTTCTAGACCTGTCTCTTTTTCAATCAATTAAGATCTTTTGAATAAGTCTTTGAATACAACTCAAATTATAATTTTAGGCTTTTTGAAGAACTCTCTAAATACTTGCATACTTATTAGTACATTAGCATTCTTCTCTTATTATTATCATCAAAATTCATAAGAGATATCTAACACATTTACTACTTTATTAAATTCTATCAAAAGGCATATAATGCATCACTTTGGAAGACAACATCTGTGTCAAGTGGTAATAAGAATAGTAGATAGGTTTAAGGGATGGCTAAGACTAGCAAAAGACTGGTTCGACCCGCGTACATTAAATAACAACTTTGGTTGACAAAGCCTACGAAATTCTTACCTGAAAGGTTAGATGATCCAGTTTTCTAATGAGTACCACAAGTTCATTAGAACCTAAGACCAAATCTTACTCGAGATTTGAGACCATGGAGCCCCTACCCGAAGTGAATGCTTACACTACAACCCCATGTTAGCATAGGAATGTATTTAACAAAAGTATGCCAATAGGATGCCACACAATAAGGCTACCTCAAAGAGTAGATCACCAACAAGACTAACCAGGCTTCATGACCTTGTGGTATGAAGAGCACTTAGAGGTACGGTCATCCAACAATAACGACAACAACACCAGCTGACCCACATGGCATTATATACACAATAGTGGATGACTTAATAGCTAAAGGGTGGTCAAACTCCTAAAGCAACACCTATACCCAACCTCAACATTGTCAATAGGTGCTTCGCTTATAGAGTCAGAGACCTAAGATTTATACCTCCATTCCCTTTTCGAAGACCTACATGGAAGGGATCGTCTCCCCCTATATAATACCCCTTTGGTAATCTAAGCTAGAATTACTAACTTCTATGTTCATAAGATACTTATTGATAGTAGATGCTCCACTTACATTATCTTTGTGAAAGCATTTGCCTAAATGTAACATAAGATTACTGCTCCACTTAAGCCTACCACAACAACTTATACGACTTCAATCACCAAATCATTAAAGTTACTAGCATCATCACCTTCCCTATAGAGTGTTATGACACAGAGCAAATAGCGAAGCCAATTTGACTTCCCAGTTGCAAATACTTAGCCGCCAACATCACCTTAGGTAGACCATTAAATTGGAATACATCCTATAAACACTTAAAGGTTAAATTCCTAACCCCAACAAAAGTTAGTATGTACAAGGGCAACCAATCGGTATCCTGCTCTTGTTATGTTCAAGATTTCTCCAACAAACATACTCTACAAGATGGACTAAACCTTGTCACCTAGCTTGAAAATAGAGAGGATTTGGCTAAGCCTATAAAAATAATCTTGATCAGTGGCCAGCACAAGCAAACAATAAGAATCAGTACGTCTATGTCTACAAACTTGTAATAGGGATATGTCGAGTTTCTTCGAGCTAACATTGGTATCTTTACCTGGTCACCATCCAATATGCCAAGCATCTTGCCCTATCTCATAATGTACCACCTCAACATTGACTAAAGTGCCAAAGTCATCATGAAGAAGAAATGACACTTTGCTAATTAACATCAAGCAACAATAAAAGATGAGATGCAAAAGCACCACCAAGCATAATCCATCCATAAAGAGCCACAACTAACCTAGCTAGCAATGCCATTCTAGTCAATTATGCCAACAGGAAAAGCCAAATGTGCATCGACTTTACAGATCTCAGAAAGGTTTACCCAAAGGATTACTTCTACCCCTTCAGATACAATAGCTAGTGGATTTAACCTCTGACCATACACTACTTAGCTTCATGGAAGCATTTTCAAGCTACAACTAAGTTTAAATGGAGGAATCAAACTAAGTTTATGCTTCTTTGTCACTAATTTTGGTCCCTATTGTTATAAGCTTATGCTATTCAACCTAAAAAACGTTGGTACTACCTACTAAAGGCTAGTGGTTAAGACTTTCAAAGGTTAGATCAGATGGATAGTTGAGGTCTATGTCAACAATATGATAATGAAAAGCAAACTTTCGATTAGCACCTTGTTGATCCAAACAAGACATTCCAAATGCTCAAACATTACAACATGAAGCTTAATCCTCAAAAGTGTATTCGAAGTAGTTACAGGAAAGTTCCTTAGATATATAATCACTATGAGCGACATAGATGCCAACTTAAAAATGATCTAAGTAATTACAGACATGAAATAACCTAAGGCTGTTAAGGACCTCTGACGACTAACTAGAAGAATAGTCACAGTCAATAGGTTCATCTCATGCTCCACAAACAAATGCTTTAAGTTCTTCCAAATTAAAAAAATAAACTTGAGTAGCTTGCAATAGATCGATTAGTGCCAACAAGTCTTCGAGCAACTTAAGGAATCCATTACATCCCTGTTAGTACTTTCAAAACCTGTGCTAAGGGAAGATTTTGTACTTATACTTAGCGTTTAGTGCTTTGGCTCTCTTGTTTATCTTAGTCTAAGCTAATGGAAGAAAACCTAAGCCAATAAACTATGCCAATCATGTCCTCCAAGGACCTAAGATCATATACTCTATAATTGAGAAGTTCACCCTCACAGTAGTCATTTTTGCTAGAAAGATTTAACCTTACTTTAAAGCCACTAAATACTTGCCTTAATAGATCAAGCTCTTCAACAAATCCTCCATATGCTAGAAGCCTTAGGTTAGATTGTTAAATACACCTTAGATCTTAATGCCTTTAGTACCTTATGAGGCAATCAGAGCTTAAATCCTTTTCGACTTCATTGCCAAGCCTACCTATCATGAAGAAGTACCCCACCAACTAAACCAACCTCTACAAACTCTCCATGTAGAAGGATCCACCACTAAAAGAAGGGGGAGGGGGTACGTAAGGCTTGTACTGAATAAACCATAAAGAGCAAAAGTTAGATATGCCCTAAAGTTTGACTTCCAAGTAAGCAACAACAATACTGAGTATAAGAGCTACATAACAGGCTTAAAGTTAGCAAAGGAGATTACATGGTCAAAGACAAAGGGAAGACTAAGTATCTTAAAGAAGTTAGAATGCAATGCTAGGACACCCTTCCTAAACCGTCACTAAAATCCCTTAAGTAGAGAACTTAAAGGTGGATAACTTTTCAAAGCTAGCCTTAACTTGCTTGTATAACTAGCACAAGAAGGCATTCATCAAATTCCTACTTAATAAAAGCATGTCTAAAAAACACCAAGAGTGCTTGGTTAACAGCATCAACCTAATGCTAGACGCATTATGCTTAATAGAGTCGATCATCTCCTAACTCAAGGATAAAACTCCACCTTAAGATCATAAGGTAGCCAAGGTACTAATGCATTGAGCTATCTAATACATGATCATCAATGACTAACTCTATAGGAAAGGCCATATTTTACCTTACCTTAAGTGCTACTACACACAAGAGGTCAAATGCATGCTGTATGATGTATATATTAACGAATGCAATGATCATATACTAAGTTATGTTTATCAATTAAGGTTCTCCATCTTGAATACTACTTGCTTACTGATAATTTTGATTTTAAACATATTTCATGTGGTGATTTTATAGTATTTCCCTTACATTTTTGGTTTTCTTTAAAGAAATTGATACTTAATTGAGTAAAATTTTGATTTCAAGATTTGAACGTGTTCTAGGATCGAAAACGAAGAAAAGGAATCAAGTTTCACTCAATTCGGAGTTCAAACGAAGAAGTTATGAAGTTTTGAAGTTATGTAGAAAAATTTGCATTGTGCAGAAAGTTGCACGACCTGGGGATATGGCCATGTCCCAGGCCGTGTCTAGTGATGAAAATAGAATCCTTGTAATACATATATAAAAGGATATCTTAGGGTTTCAAAAGAAGAGAGACATTAGAGAAACGAACGAGACACGAGAGAAGAGAAGAGACTTGAAGAGAAAGAAAAGAAAGAGGCGAGAACAACATCAACTTCAAGATTAGAGAGATTGTTCATCAATTAAAGGGGTTTTCCATGTTTTATTCTATGTTTTTGATGGAACTCGTTTTTAGATTTGTTATGATAGCTTAGAATTCGAGTATTTAGGATTATGGAACCTAGGATTTCATGTGACTTTTGGATTGAATTATAATTTCAATAAAGTTTCTATTTCTTCTTGATTCAATTATGTTGTTTAATTGTTGATTGATAATTCTAGAGTATCAATATATGATATTATGCATGTTGATTGAGAAATTGCATGTGTAATTAGATCTTGGCATAATTGGAGAGAATTACGTGTATACTTAAAGATAAGATACATGTTTCTTCCGAAAAATTAATTACTGTATGAGAATTCATTATACATTAATGCAATTCTAAGATATATTACTAAGTGAAGAGATTCCGGTAAATAATTTAAGACTAGGGTTAATATGCTTGAGAAAGATATTAGCTTTAATTGTGAATCCCTCTGGTCAAGAATAATAGAAATTGAATTGAATATATTTTAAGTGGTCACATGTTAAACATTAGGGGAAATAATTCCTAAATACGTTATTAATTTCTTGAAGTCATTCGTAGTTTTATTGCTTTCTAATTTGCTTAATTAAGTCTCATAATTATTTTAGTTTGTTAATTTCAATATTTTTAATTCATTCAACTCAACACAATTTTCCGGTTAGATAATAAAGCTAAAGTTAATCAAAAACTTGATATAAGGCAAGTGCACCTATCAATTTTAATATAGTGGATGTGAGTCCGAGTTGATCCCTTAGAGATTTTGAGTAGTAATATTAAGCTTAGCTTTATTATCTAACCGGAAAATTGTGATAAATTGAATGAATTAAAAATACTAGCATTAACCATCTAAACTAATTATGAGACTTGATTAAGTAATTTAGAAAGTAATAAAACTACGAACGACTTCAAGAAATTAATAACGTATTTAAGAATTATTTCCCCTAGTATTTAACATGTGACCGCTTAAAATGTATTCAATTCAGTTTTTATTATTCTTGACCGGAGGGATTTACAATTAAAGCTAATATCTTTCTCAAGCATATTAATCCTAATCCTAAATTATTTACCGGAATCTCTTCACTTAGTAATATAACTTA
>JAMXBB010000002.1:52232284-52254562 GCA_024138015.1 Lumnitzera littorea
TGAGAAATTGCATGTGTAATTAGATCTTAGCATAATTGAAGAGAATTACATGTATACTTAGAGATAAGATACATGTTTCTTCCTAAAAGTTAATTATTTGTGTGGGAATTCATTATACATTAATGTGATTCTAAGTTATATTACTAAGTGAAGAGATTCCGGTAAATAATTTAGGATTAGGATTAATATGCTTGAGAAAGATATTAGCTTTAATTGTAAATCCCTCCGGTCAAGAATAATAAAAACTGAATTGAATACATTTTAAGCGGTCACATGTTAAATACTAGGGGAAATAATTCTTAAATACGTTATTAATTTCTTGAAGTCGTTCGTAGTTTTATTACTTTCTAAATTACTTAATCAAGTCTCATAATTAGTTTAGATGGTTAATGCTAGTATTTTTAATTCATTCAATTTATCACAATTTTCCGGTTAGATAATAAAGCTAAGCTTAATATTACTACTCAAAATCTCTAAGGGATCAACTCGGACTCACATCCACTATATTAAAATTGATAGGTACACTTGCCTCATATCAAGTTTTTGGCGTTGTTGCCGTGGATTTTCGATATTAAGAATGCTAGTTGCTTTATTACTTTGACCATTTTTTTTCTTTATTTTCTTTTGTTTACGTTGTTTACTTTTATTACCTAGAGCTGCAATTGATTTTATATTTCTTGCCCTTGTAGTGCATGACCCGAAGCAACTCGGAAGATTTGGTAGAACTCGATCCTGAAATTGAGAAAACTGCCCTTCAAAATTTGAGATCGTGACCTAGACAAATTGTGGCGACCATAGACGACGAGTCAATCATTGAAATCAAGGAAGAAGGTGAAGAGGCCAACACTCAATTCATCGAGCAAAAAAATCCACCACACATGGCTAACAATGGGAATGAAGCAAATCGGACCATGTCTGACTATTCAATGCCTACACTTATTGGAGCTGACTCTAGCATCGCAAGGCCAACCGTCGGGGCTAATAACTTCCAAATTGCACCTAACATCATACAAATGGTGCAACAATATGTTCAGTTTGATGGTCACCAAGATGAAGATCCTAATGCCCACATCTCTAGTTTTCTAAAGATTTGTGATAAGTTTAAAATCAACGGAGCTGCGGATGATGCCATCCGACTGCAGCTATTTCCTTTCTCCTTGAGGGGTAGAGCAAAACAGTGGTTGAACTCCTTACCAAGAAATTCAATCACAACCTGGAATGAATTAGTAGAGAAATTTTTGGAGAAGTATTTCCCACCTGCAAAAACCGCTAAACTTTGGAATGATATTTCTTATTTTGCTCAATTGGAAGTGGAGACGCTTTATGACACTTGGGAGCGATTCAAGGATTTGCTCAGGAGGTGCCCACATCATGGCCTCCCACTATGGATGTAGATTCAGACCTTCTATAATAGTCTCAATTTATCTACTAGACAGATGATTGATGTATCCGCAGGAGGTACTTTGAACATAAAGACACCTGAGCAAGCACAAAACCTGATTGAAGGAATAACGATGAATAATTATCAGTGGGAAACCACTAGAGCCAAGCAAAAGGCTATGGGAATTTATGAAGTGGACTTGAACACTGCTCTGGCAGCCAAGGTGGACTTATTGAGTAAGAAGATTGATGCACTCTCTGTTGGCCCTCAACAAGTGCAATCGGATGTAAGTGATTTTGGTGTGCAGGGGTATGGAGCACAAGAACAACTGGAACAAGTAGATTATCTAGGAAATCCACCTAAGCAACAAGATAACCCTTACAGCAACACTTATAATCCTGGATGGAGGAATCACCCCAATTTCTCATGGGGAAATCAAAACCAAGGCCAACAAAAGACCAACTTTGGCCCACCTGGATTTCAAAGACCATTCCCACCTCCTCTTCCTCAAGAAAAGAAGCCCAGTGTGGAAGAACTTCTCACAAAATACATTCAAGGCAATGAAGCTCGCTTATCCAATATTAAATCCTCGCTGAGGAATTAAGAGGCTTCAAATCGCAACCTTGAGAACCAAATTGGTCAACTTGCGAAGCTAATCTCTGAAAGACCATAGGGAACACTCCCAGGGAATACTGAGGTCAATCCTAGGGAACATGTTAATGTTGTAACCTTGAGAAGTGATAGAAAACTGCAAGCGGAGAAGAAGGATGGTAGGGAAGTAGTTGAGAAAGAAGTGGAAGTCAACCGTAAGGAAGATGCAAAGCCACTGAAATCAAAAGAAAGTATGGAACCACCGAAAGTGAAAGAGTACAAGCCTCCCATCCCTTACCCGCAGCGCCTTAAGCAAAGTTACACTGATCCGAATAAGGAATTTGGTAAATTGCTTGATATTTTCAAATAATTACACATTAATGTATCTCTTGTTGATGTCATCTTGCAGATGCCAAAGTATGCGAAATTTCTAAAGGATCTTCTATTGAATAAGAAGAAGTTGGAGGAGCTTACAACTGTCACATTGAACGAGGAAAGTTCGGCACTTCTCCAGAAAAAGCTGCCACAAAAATTAAACGATCCAGGGAGTTTTACTATTCCTTATATGCTTGGCAATTTGTTAGTAGATAATGCTTTGGCAGACTTAGGAGCTAGTATAAATTTGATGCCATATAAATTGTTTAAAAAGTTAGGGTTAGGAGAACCTAAACCAACGCACATGAGTCTTCAATTAGCTGATAGGTCTATCACATACCCTAGAGGCATCATAGAGGATGTTTTAGTGCAAGTAGACAAATTCATCTTTCCCGTGGATTTCGTTATACTTGATATAGATGAAGATATTGAGGTGCTAATCATTTTAGGTCGACCCTTCCTAGCCACCGCTATGGCTGTTTTTGATGTTAGTGAGCATAAGTTGATATTACGAGTTGGGGATGATGAAATAGTTTTTATAACTCCAGAGGCAACAAACAAATTTCTTGACCCAAAGGACATATGTCACAATGTTAATGCCACTAATGTTGTTATATCTACATATGTGCAGGAAACGCTTGCTAAGGATTCCTCAAGTTATTGCTTGCAAAAGGGAGATGAAAATTTGGTGACCAACCCTAATTGTGCAGAAATGGTCGCTCAAATAAAAATTCATGAATCTATTGTAGACAAGAAGGGGATTGATCAACTCCATAAGTCAAAGGATCGTAGGTTAAAATCTTTCAAAGAGAAGCCACCATCTTTGGAACCAAAACTGTCAAGAAACCATTTGGAACATATCTTTGTGTTGAAAAGTTCAAAACTTCCAATGACAACTGCATCTAAGGTAAAAGCAGACAAGATGAAGAAGTTTAGGCTACATGAATTTGATAAGTGGCATGATAAGGAGAGAAACTATGGATGTTATGCACCAATTAAATGGAATTGGCAAGGTCGATGGCCTAAGCCAAACAAAATTTGGCCAATCAAGCAAAAATTAGTTGAGAATGATTTTCTTACTTTTCTATGAGTTAAGTGTATTCGTTCATCGATTTCCTAAAATAGTGATAAATTTTGTTTAGCATTTCTTATCCCGAAGGTTTTGTTTTGATTTATTTGCTTGAGGACAAGCAAATGCTCAAGTGTGGGGAAATTTGATAACTCTGATTTTAAACATATTTCATATGGTGATTTTATAGCATTTCCCTTACATTTTTGGTTTTCTTCAAAGAAATTGATACTTAATTAAGTAAAATTTTGATTTCAAGGTTTGAACGCATTCTAGGATTGAAAACGAAGAAAATGAATCAAGTTTCACTCAATTCGGAGTTCAAACGAAGAAGTTATGAAGTTTTGAAGTTATGTAGAAAAATTTGCATAGTGCAGAAAGTTACACGACCTGGGGACACGGCCATGTCCCAGGCCGTATCTGGTGACGAAAATAGAATCCTTGTAATACATATATAAAAGGATATCTTAGGGTTTCAAAAGAAGAGAGACATTAGAGAAACGAACGAGATACGAGAGAAGAGAAGAGACTTGAGGAGAAAGAAAAGAAAGAGGCGAGAACAACACCAACTTCAAGATTAGAGAGATTGTTCATCAATTAAAGGGGTTTCCATGTTTTATTCTATGTTTTTGATGGAAATCGTTTTTAGATTCGTTATGATAGCTTAAAATTCGAGTATTTAGGATTATGGAACCTAGGGTTTCATGTGACTTTTGGATTGAATTATAATTTCAATAAAGTTTCTATTCCTTCTTGATTCAATTATGTTGTTTAATTGTTGATTGATAATTCTAGAGTATCAATTATGATATTATGCATGTTGATTAAGAAATTGCATGTGTAATTAGATCTTGGCATGATTGGAGAGAATTACATGTATACTTAGAGATAAGATACATGTTTCTTCTGGAAAATTAATTACTGTGTGGGAATTCATTATATATTAATGCAATTCTAAGTTATATTACTAAGTGAAGAGATTCCGGTAAATAATTTAGGATTAGGGTTAATATGCTTGAGAAAGATATTAGCTTTAATTGTAAATCCCTCCGGTCAAGAATAATAGAAATTGAATTGAATATATTTTAAGTTGTCACATGTTAAACACTAGGGGAAATAATTCCTAAATACGTTATTAATTTCTTGAAGTTATTCATAGTTTTATTGCTTTCTAATTTGCTTAATTAAGTCTCATAATTAGTTTAGTTTGTTAATTTCATTATTTTTAATTCATTCAACTCAACACAATTTTCCAGTTGGATAATAAAGCTAAAGTTAATATTAGTACTCAAAATCTTTGAGGGATCGACTCGGACTCCATCCGCTATATTAAAATTGATAGGTGCACTTGCTTCATATCACTTACCTTAGAGAAGAACACCAAGAAGCTCGTCTATAGGTATGAGAAGTACTAGAAACATGCCTTAGTAAGCTAACTCCATAGAAACAATCTTATGTCGCTTACTAATCCTAAGCCATTTTCCTAATAGACCATCAACATCCTTGATCCCTTTCCTAAGGCAGCTAGTTGGTGACAATACATCATAGTCATAGTAACAATACTTCTACTTTATTAAGTAGGCTAAAGAGTAGTAGCTAAAATCACAAAGAAGAATGTTTAGGACTTCATTTGGATGTTCATCATGTAGAGATTTAGGGTCCCCTACGTGATCATAGTAGATAATGGGACCTATTTCGACAATGACCAATTTAGAGGCTTTTGCAAATGTCTTAGGACCTAGCTTCACTATACCTCAATCACCTATCCATAACCAAATGGCAAGTTGAAGCCAAAAGTGAGATTACTCTCAACAACTTGAAAAAGAGGCTCGATTAAGCCAAAGGTCTATGGGCCAATGAGCTCTTGAACTTCATCTGGGGTGATCATACCACTTCAAGAACAACCATTAAGGAGAGACCATTTAACATAAGCTTTTGCATAGAAGCAGTGTTCCCAATTGAATCAAAATTTAACTATATAGACTTAAGATCCTAATAGAAAAGTCAACGAGATCGAGCTCTAGGACAATCTCGACTCGTTTGAGGAGCTTTGAGATTAAGCTAACCTTCAAGTTACTGCTTACTAATAGAGGACAACTTAGTACAATGACAAGAAGGTTTTGCATAAGGTCTTCTAGCCAAGCAACCTCATCTCATGTAAGCTAGAGGCAATTGACTCATAGGAAGCCTAGGACAAGCTTGGCTCCAACTACGAAGATCTATCAAAGTTGTTGATGATGTAGGACATGATGCCTACCGTTTAGAAAGGCTTGATAGTTAGCTTATCCCCACGGCTTAGAACCCTAACAACTTAAGGCCTTAGTTTTTATTAACCTATAGTAGATCACTCATTCTTCCATTGGGGATAAGTGCACAAATGACAACTCCAAAACCAAGGCAAAGAAGAGCCTAGTACAGAAAGATGTGCTTATGGTATGAGACTTGACTTCTGGTCCTACTCTTCCTTAAGTAAAGTGTTGTTTCTATTAATGGTGGTTTAGCTCTAAGGAAAGTTCACCTTCGACGGTCTTTCTCTCATTATGCCATAGATACCCCAAGACAAGGTACAACTATTTGAAGGAGAGATGATTGATATAAACAGGTTAAATCTAGGATGGGATAATGGCGCCCATTCCTAGTCAAGCCTTAATGCTATCAATTAGTTCCCTCTTTTACTCATATTCATGTGCTACAAATTCTCAAATAAGAATAGGGGATGAATCTTTTCCTTTTTTCATAAGTAAGGGATATATAGTTTTACCTTTCTTCCTTTTATTCTTTTTTGTATATTTGATTTGGCAATGAAATTCTTCCTTTGAAGTGTCTAAAAATCCCATTCATGGAGTGGGACAATATAGGGAAGACTTACTATATCAACCTACTTTGCCAAGAGAGTTCCTTGAGGCATGTCTTAAATGTTCAATAAGGCTTATCTTTGGGCATTTAGACATGAATTTCCATCACTTCCCACAAGTGGAACCCTTTCGTTTTCTTTGTACTTCAGAATTTTTGAATGAACAAATTTCCCATCCAACATCTTATGTATAGTCATCGCTAGCCCAAACCTAGCTACTTTTTAGTGACTTTCATGTTAAGATCTTACAATATTCAAACTTGGTTTGCTCCTCTAAAATCGACAAGTCCCAGTCTTCTACCTTCCGATAGTGAATAGGGCATGCCTTACCTATCAATAGACACATGTCAATCCTTTACCCTCTAAGTAAGTGAACGAGGCATACTCAACCTAACATTGAGCCAACCATGACATTGGCCATCCAACAAGTGAATGAGGCATGCTCTTCCTAATGACAAGCAGATACCGACCCTTTCTCCTCTTAATGGGTGAAGGAGGAACTCCTTCACCTTAAATAGGTTAATGAGGCCACCTTTATCTATAGATAGGTAAATGAGGCACTTACACCTCTGATAGGTGAATCGTGAACCCCTCACCTTTCAATAGGTAAATGGGAAGGAGCCTTTTTAGCTAGATTCAAAATCTAAGAAGAGCTCACTAATCGGTGTATATCTTGTTCTCACAAATTAGGAAGTCTAAATCATAGACCAATGCCTAATAATGGATGATGTCTATAGGGATGCCCAATAATGGATGATGCCGATGGGGAAGGATTGCTAGTTGCATATATTCATGAACATCCCAAGTAAAGATCGTGCTTATGCATGTTGAGTCCTTGATATAGACCACTATAACTTATTAGAATTCTTCAACATCAAGGAAACAAAACAAAGTAGTCAAAGCGAAAAAGAAGATTAAGCACAAGAAAGAAACAATAGTCATTCCATTACTCAGGTTTGAATCTGAGTTAAACTTAGGGAAGAAAATAATAGCAAAGAAATAAAAATTGGTTCTTTTTAGATTTTTAAGGGTTTTATTATTTTCGTAGGGTTTTTGTAATTAAAAGGGATATGAACAGCTTGATATGTTAGATATGATGTACTAGAAATCAAATCAAACTACATTTTGTTTAATCCTTAATTGATATGATGCACAACTAAGAATTAGATAGGGATACGGGTTATTCAATTGATATGATGCACACTTGAATAATACAAAGGGCTTTAATATATTCCATTGATATTACACACAATTGAATAAATTATAAAGGGTTGAAATTTTACAAATCAACTAATCTGATTTTGATAAGGTTTGCAAAGAAGAGACTCTCATTGAAAGATTTAGTTCAATATTGAAAACTTACTTTATCAATCATAAGTCAATAATAATGTATTTATAGGAAAATCTAACGATATTAGGAGCAAATTGGTAATAAGCAAATAGTAATAGAAATAAATCCCTAAATACTTATTAATCAACTAAATCTCATAATAAAATAAATCTAAATTAATGTCTTGTAATAATAAAATAAAATGATAAAATTATTAAGTACTCAAATTCCATGCAAATATTCTTTAAGTTGTAATAAAATTGTTGAATCAATAGAACAAGGAATTTGATCCCCTATCATTACCCTTGGGCTTAAGAAGATTTGCCCTCAAATCTCAAATAATACATCCTCCAAAGTTGAAAACAAATATGCAAAAGAAAAACACAATAGGCCTACAACGGTGCAACCATGCTTAGAACGATGTTGACCCCCTAAGATCTTTTCGCTCGTCAAGCATTTTGTTAGTCAAATCTACGTGAGTCCCCCGAACACAATACTCCTATAAAAGCGCCTTACTATGAATTAGATTCATTGAAGTATACATCTAAATATCTAACATAATCCTATTAGTACAAGTAAGTGCACCTATCGATTATTTAGTATAGTAATCGTGAGAATAAGTTTCATTCCCACAAGGTCTACATTTGAGTACTAGTACTTCACCATTTTTTATCAACTAACGGACAACTTAGATTCAAGAAGCACTAAGTTTAAACTAAAAATAATTAAAAAACGCTAAAATAAATAAATTGTAAAATAAATAAGAATTAAATAAAATTAAGAATGTAAAATTTAAGATGTTACCTATCATTTGAATTCCCCTGAGAATATTTATACAATCTTTATGTAATATCAATTCGTAAATATTTCAAAATATTATGAGAATTCCTAAATCAAGTTAATATTTTTCTCAAGATTATTAACTCTTAACGATACGTTGTTTAACTAAAATTTCTTTTTAGTTAAAACCCCTTATATTGCATTAATGAATCCTTCTATTAGGATTGCCCTTAATATGGAGAATTTATGTCATCCTAACTATGGGATTGCATGCAACTCCTTCAATTATGCTATATTTAATTACACATATCATTTCTTAATCTCTAATCATGAAATCAAATAATAAATCAACACTTCAGAAATAATAATCCAAAACACATAAAAACACATAATTGGATAAAAAAGAAATAAACAATCATCAACTGAATTGAAAGAAGAGAATAATTACATGGTCTTCTTCGGGTTCATTTAATCTTAGTACTAACTAATTAGAAGAAATAAGAATCCAATAATAAAAGTGCCTTTCAAAAACTTAAAAATTTTCTAGTATGTGTGTGCTAAGTGCTTTAGAAGATTACAATCTCTAATTAGTATTAGCTTTGTCTTCTATTTATAATGTGGAAAATGTGCAAACTTTAAGTGCAACACTGTCCCTAAATGGCTTATTTCCTTCCATGTAACTCATTGATGCGATTTTGTAAGCTTTAGTGGAAAATAACTCAATACACCCTTGACACATGTTGTTGGTCTCAATAAACATTAGTACAACATCACATGGGGTTAACATGCCATGTATTCTTCATTTACATTAGCATAGTCTTTAACATGGTTACTATAGAACATATTAGTATTAGCATGATGCATTTTCCAGCATCTTAAAGTTACATATTAAGTTATTAAACTCATGATTCTATTTAGAATCCCTAGGGGGTTGTAAAATCAAAACGTAAAAACATAAGTTTCTACTAGAGAAATATTTATAGTAGTTATTAAAAACTTTAAATATATGATGAAAATAAAGAACTGAAAAAATTAAGTTCTTTTTCCATAAAAATTTCTTAGTTTATAATGTAACATTTATAGAAGAAGGACAAGTAAAGTTGAAACTAAAATTTTTTCAATTTTTTTTTTGGAAAAATTAAATGAATTAAAAAGAATCAAACTTTTCAACTCGTTTTAACTTATTAATGGTACAAACAAAAGTATATAGTTTCTCTTGTTAACTTTGTTATTGGAGTCGTGAATGAAAGTTATGAATATCAAATAAGAGATTAGGAGTAAGAGAATAAGGAAAAATTAAAATAGGTTAGAGAAGATGATGTAATACCTTAATAGTCGATGGTTTATAAAAACCTAATTGCATCTTTTTACTTTTTAACCATCAACTTAGATATGTAGAACAAGTAAACTTGGTTAAGAATGTAAATTTCTATTGAGCTTAACATATAAACTTGTTTAAAAACATAAGTTTTACATGTAAATAATCTTATACCCAATTTAACTTGGATGAACCTCCTAGGATCATAAACTCATAAAATCGCATAAGTGGAATTGAATTCTTGATAACTATGGTTACATAACCTCCAATATATCCACATTGCATTTCCATGTATCTCTTTAGTTTTGTTTACCTAACAATACATTCCCAATATGACCGTGTCAGAAGATTATGTATCTTTCTTCTCTTGATCTTTCACTTGAATAAATGAGTAAAGCTCCAACACAGTCCCATTAATCATTGTGTTGACCTTTAGAAGCCCAAAACTCCTTCATTTCATCTCCAATTCAAGTAAAACTTGATTCCTTTCCTTCCCTTTCCTTTCAAATACTCCCTTATCCAATTAAGTACCAAAAATCTACCAAAACATACTTAAAATCATCAAAAGCACTACAAAGACTTAATAAGATATATGTGTAAGCACTTATCGCCTACCAATTGACCCATGATTAACGGCAACAATTGATGGTTCTTGTAGTGAAAAAATCTTCTCTTCTTCAACCTCAATCTTTACATCATTCTCCTCTTGATTCTTTTCTTTAACCATCCTGAAATGTACATTTTCAATCATCACGTTCATTTCACTCTCTACTAATTTTTGCTTGATTGGCTCAATAAAAGCCACTTCTCTAACCTTTGTCTTAGCTTTCTGTTTTCAATCCCTTCTCTTATAAATGCTAAATCCTCTTGTATTGTCTCTTCAAGTAAGGATACCAAAGCTATTCTCCTATCCTTAGAGAAATGATACCATGTATAACCCCAATCTTCAATTAGCTAACTTGAAATTGAGACAAAGGTTACTCTTATTAAAACATGGTATTTAAAAGGTATAGCTAGGGAATAAGATTATTGACCTATTATCAATAACTTGACTTGTGAGTTTTAACACATATTGAGGTCTCATAAATAAATTTGTTGTGAAAACACAAATAACAAGCTTAGTTATGTGATGGGACTCTCGAAATAAATCATATAAATAATAAAATAGGAATATAACTAAAAGTTAGGTATAGTCACATTATTTGTTATTTATCAGATATGCATGATTCGAGTTCTGATAATTAGCAAAATCTTATAGACAAATTACTTGAAAACTAAAATTAACAAAATGATATGAAATAATTTTTACAAAACACATATGCACATCAAGCGAATTTATTATGTATCTATGTATATAATATATATAAATATATATATATATTTCTAAATTAGAATAAAGCATAATACATATGAAATATATTTAAAATGTATCAAAATTATTAGTGATAGCCAATAGAAATTGATCGAACAGAATGTGTTTTACAAGAGCTAGGCATGGAAACTCATTAATAGGAATAAATCTTGACTAAGTTTATGTTTTGCCACTTAAAGACGCATAACCACTATTATAATATAATAGAATTGCTAAAATCTATGACAAGTGGCCAAATCATTTGTAGTTCCATTGCCTAGAATCTTACAAAAGAAATTGATGACTCATTCTACATAGTTTTGGAAAGTAAAAATGAATAAGAGTGGAATCAAGAAACCTTCGTGGGAAGGAAAGAGGAATTTCGGAAAAATAGTAAAAAATTTGGGGGAATTCGAATTTACATAGTTAAAGAAAACCTAACATTGCATGGCTTAGAGGCCCGAACTCTCACATTGAAAGAGGGATTTCCTTAAGAGGGATTTCCAACAGAAGGTCATCACTGGTGGATCTTTAGTGGCTGGAGAAACGGTAATGCTCGAATATTTCCTTGTAAGTTCTCTAGTTTATTAGAAGTGCCAAACATTATTAAAAAAAATTATGAAACTTAGAAATCTTAAGTCTTTTTACATGTGGAATCATTAGTATCAACCCAGATTTTTGAAATTAGAAATGATTGTATGGGTTTCTCAAAAAGCGACTCTATTTCAATGAATTTTGTATTATTTTTATAATAAGAAGCAATCTTGTTTCAACAAATTTTATACTACATTTATAAATAGTAAACGATATTGTTTTGAGCTAATTTTGGTACATAGACTCCTAATATGTTATATTTAATTTAAATAAAATGAATTTTCAATAAACTAAACATGTAATATTTGTTGAATTTCTTTTAGTTAAATCTGTCATATTTTTTTAGTTTAAGAGAATAAATGGTTTTTCAAATTATTTCTTAATAATACTACTTTGTGGTGATTTCTTAAGTTTATTCATGATTTTAGGAGTATGGAATTCAAATCTTGTGATTTAATTTGATTATGTAACTAATTTAACCTAATTTTTAGTAAAATTAGGCCTAAAATTGATATTTTGGAAAATATTTTTAATGGGTAGATTTAAGCTTTGTGAATATCAGAACTTAAACTTTATATTTTTATGAGTTTACAGTATTTTTCAAGGAATTAATTGGTTATGTACACTAATTATCATGTAATTTCTCTTTATTTACCTACACATTGGTTATTATGATAAATGGGGAATTTTTATTAATCACACTATTATAATATTAGTACTAGATGACGTTATTTTTGGATATATTCTTTACTAATCTTTACTTGATATGGTTAATAAGAGGTAGGAATTGTTAAGTAATATGGTAACTTAGCTAAATCGAAAGAAATATTAGAGGAAGAATTAGGGATGTGTTTAATAGCTTTTATGTATGATGGACCTACAGTATGAGACTCTTAATTACTATGGACTAAGGATATACATCAAAGAGTATTCATTTAGGAACTTTAGTACCCTCATTTAAGGGATAATTTAAAAAATAAACAAAAAGCTAAATTAGAGGATGCCTGGGATGAATACTTCCTTAAAGAAAGACCCTAACCATTAAACCCTAGTTGTAAATAAGAATAAATAAGTTTATAATCAACATATAGTTGACTTCAGTGTTATGTGCATCTCTTTTAGGTAAATAGGTGAAAGGGAAAATAGTCAGGAGCATAAGCTCAAAATCACTGCCAAGTCTAGGTAAGTAGATATTTGTGTATTTAGAGTAAATTTATGCCTGCTCATCCTAATGCAAGTTTACTAACATATCTTAATATGAATGACTTGGTTGAGTGTGGTTGAAGTCTATGATGTGTTGCTTAATGAGATATATGGTACTTCACTCTATATAATTATTGTTGACTCAACATATTCTAATATTAGAATTAGTTTCTGTGATTGTGCTACTAAATGATTATGTAGCAACGCTTGGATATGCACTAACTTGGACCAAAAGCTAAGGACTAATTCTACCTCAAAAGATGTTCATTTAAATGAACCTAAGAATGAGATTTCTAAGTAAAAAGATAAAACATAAGAGTAAAAGCTAGATTAATCAAATGATGCTTGATATGTTGTTGGGAAATTTTGCCCGTGATCGTTTTGATACATAATTTAATGCATTAATGGCATGGCATGAAAATGGACATATGGAATAAGTTTTACTTAGAAAGCTATGTTTTCTTTAAGCAAACAACTTGATATATGAAGGTTCAGTTTTTTAGCATGTAGAGTTGCATAACTTAATAAATTTTGATCATCAAGTGATCAATTAGGCAAGGTTTGGCCACTTATTGTAGCCTTAGGCTATGTTTTGGCTACTCATTGTAGCCTTAAGCAGAGTTTAGGATCCTTACTTTTTGGCAACTTCTTATTGCCTTAGGCTAGACTAGGAAACTGGTATTAATGCATGTCATCGCTATAAGCATGGCATATATTATTTACATTAACTTGGCTGGGGTGTAACATAATATATCTTGAATAATAACTTGCTAGTGTGATTATGGTTTTGGATTGTGCTTGTATTTGTTATTTGTTTATCTACTCTCAATGATCTTAGAATAAGTTGAGGGATAAGTTATCTTATCCTTAGGTAAGGAAGAAGTTTATATAGCACACACCACTACAAGGAGGAAAAGCCTTTGAGATTGCTATTTAAGGCAGTTCTTTGAGAAGGAACAATTAGCTATAGAGTTTATCATTAGGTTCAAGGGTGCTGCTATACGATAATGTCTTAAGGTCGTGTTGTAATGTTCTCATATAAAAGTCAACATTATAAAAGTATAGCTTTGATAAATTATGTATTATAAAGGAAAATGAATGTGATACTTTAGGTGTGACTCTCTTTTGTATGTTTCTGTTGTGTTTTATTATGTTAATAAAGTGAAGTTTGGAAGTTCTATGCAGTGATGGAAGTTCAGTTGATAGATAAACTACAGGTTATCCTTATCCTTAACTCAAGGATGACTTAATAAACCATCTTTCACACATCAAAAGTTGAGAAAAATTTTTAGGAGAAATTGTAGATAACCTCTTAAATCTTGACTTAAGTGTAGATTAATCTCTTAAACTTTCAATATATAGTTTTTGACCTTCTAAACTTTGATAATTGACAATATAAAGGATATTTCCTTTTTTTTTTAGTTAAAAAATCATATTATGGTCAAAGTTTAGGGGTCTTAAAGTACATTTCGATATGTTTTAAGAGTGTTTAACAACAAAATCAAAGTTTAAGAGGGTTATTCTCAATATATGAAAGTTATTTACCAATTTATCAATGTATAGAGGGTCAAAAACTATACTTTAAAAGTTTAAGGGTTCAATTTGTACTTAAGTCAAAGTTTTTATGAGTTATTTGCATTTTCTTCAAAGTTTTAACTAGATGCCTAGAAGTCAGGATGTTACACTCCATTTATGAGAAATCACAAGCTACAATTTCTAAGGCTTCCCCCAGCTCAAGTGATAATGATTCAAAATAGCCATATCATATAAAATTTCATCTTGGTAGATTTAATAAATAGAGAAAGTATTATGGCTTACTTCGTTACCTGGGCTACCTCATTAGAACAAACAAACTCATATGGATGTAGATGATCAATAGTAGCTAACTATGACATCCTATGGGATTACATTCTCACATGAATTATAGGAGAGTTATATTAGTTTGTAAGGCTAAGGTAATGAGTAATGCTGTCAAATTTGACCTAAGTAATTAAACCAAACATGTGAGAGGATCAAAGGTTAAGGGGATAAATTGGGTTTGACTAGGGGTTGGACACAGATTGACCGAACTGACTTTAAGAAAGTGTCAAGTTGAACCGGGTTGGACTGTATGGGTTAACTTAAGAATATTGACACTAGTAATAAGTGTCATATTAACGCTAGCTAGAAACATTTTGGTGAAATGGTTGAAAAAGGTCTTTTGGTGTTTTTTGATAGGATAATTAGCTACTTTTAGCCTAGCTTAAAACATTGCATATGATATCAAGTCAACCCCCTATTAGCAGATGGACTATTCGAGAACAAACCAAAGGGAAAGTTAGTAGACCTATTTCAACCTATAAAGAAGAGGTCTAAGGAGAGAAGGGAATGTTGTTGGTTTGTAACTCTTAGTATTCTTCCAAGATGACCCATAGGTTAAGGGTGGCAAGAACAGACCAAATTGTATACCAAAAATGGGGAAGAAATGGACCTAATTGTGAGGCATTACATAAGAACATCGTGTTTGTATTTGTGCTTTATTTATTTATTTATTTATTTTTTTGTGGGGTTGGGTTGGGGGGGTAGGGTAGGGTTAGGTGGGAAGGGGTAGGGGAAGGTGAGGAGGGAGAGATTGTGGTCCTCTATGGGATTTTGACCCCTCATATATTGTAGGAGAGGATTTCCATTAGTTTATAAGGCTAAGGTAATGAATGTCATGTTAATACTAGGTAGAAGATTTCGACTCAAGTGGTTGAAAAAGGTTTTTAATATTTGTTGGCATGGTTATTGATTGCATTTAGCCTATAGCATTACATTAGTCTTAAAAATTCAACTATAAACATTGAAATGAAATTACATGGACTATTAAGTACATGACAAGCACTTTCTCTAATAAAAGCACATTTACGAAATTTATAAGTAGTCATTCCCATATAGTCAACCATGTCTAATGATTTAAGATCAAAAAACCAAAATAAAATTTAAAATTCTTACCAATCACCATATGTGGTAACGAGTCTCCCATTCAAGCAAATATTCAATCTCCACTCAAGCCATTCAATTGATTGGCAGCATGTACTCCTTGTTGCCCACTCTTAACCTTTAATTTGTTTTTAGAAGGCCCAATGCACTCCCATAGAAAACACTTAATACACTTCACAATCATGGTTGCAAATAATTAGAAAAAAGAATGTAAAAATAAATATAAAAATTGGTTCTTTTTGGCTTTTTAGGGGTTTTGTTATTTCTATGGGGATTTTGTAACTGAAATAGAATGAGAACAAGTAATTAAAAGTGATATGAACTACATAATCTATTAGATATAACGCACTAAGAAATGAAATCAAACTAGGTTTTGTTTAATCGTTAATTGATATATGTAAAACTAAGAATTAAACATGGATTTGAATTATTCACTTGATATAACACAAAAAAGGATAATATGAAGGTTTTTGATATATTCAATTACTATTATGCACAATTGAATAATTGCAATGTTAAAATTTTTTCAATGATGTTACACATGATTGATCTATCTTCAATATGGTTCATAGAGAAGAGACTCTTAATAAAAGGATTTAATTCGATACTAAAAACTCACTCTATCAATAGAAAGTTGTAACAATATATTAACAACTTATACTTTTTCCCCCTCTCCTTAATTTCAACCATGTTTTTTCTTTCTCTCCCTCTCTTATCACACCAGTTCACTCATCTGATGATTTCTCGCTTTTCTCATATTAATTACCATTAATCCTTTTTTTTTTTTTACATTTATCGATATCCTTTATCAACTTTTTACCCTATCTATCAATTATAGATTATTGGTCACTCGATGAATAGTTAAAATATAATTTATTATAGATAGCAAACGTGAAGTTCTTTGTGATTTTTCACTAATAACTTTAACTTTTTCATTTCCCAAATGAATAGCAATATTTAGGTGTTTGTATCAGATTTGGTTACATATAAAAGCATTTTAGGCTACAGGTTTGAAGATATTATTTTGAAATTTGTTTATTATCAATGGTTCTTACTACATAATTAGACATTATATCATCAATTTCAATTTGCAATAGCAATATTTAGGCCGATATATGAGTTTTGGTGGTACATATAACCACTTCATATTGTAAGATTTCAAAGAAAATGCTTATTTTTGAAGGTTTATCATTAAACTTTTTTGTTATCATAGTATTTATCATATGTTATATGCCAATCTATCATCGATTTCAAGTTGCAAGTGTTGTTGTTTCTTGTGATTTGGTTTAATTTATATGTTATTATGTACTCATGACTTTTGTTTTTAGCAAGAATCAATGGTGTGTTCAACATAAGTTTTCTTTATACATAAATATTACTATTTTGTATAAATTTTTATATGCTTTTGAATTATTTGTAAAAAGATTATGTCAACACTCTCATTTCAACTCAAAAACCTGTTTTATAGATCTTATTATATTATATAATGTCATACACATACGTTGTGGTCCAACAATGTTATAGAGTTTTACACTTACTGATTTTTTATTTAGTTTTCTCCTATATATATGATGCTTTATATAGTTTTTTCTAATGGTTAAAGTTTGTATATTGTTGTGGGCATTCCTAATTCCATATAGTAAATATATGCTTTTATTTATTCATAATTCAAATAGACAATAGTCATATTGAACTCACCTTGAATGGATGATAAAGATTTTATCTTTATATGCTTTGTAGATCTTAAGCTTGAGTATTAGTTTCTTTTTGTCTTAAATCGACTCATATTAAGCTTGACTTATGTTGATATAAGTCACTCAATCAAACTAAGAAAAGTTTTATTTTTTGCAAAAAAAAAAATTATATATCTTTGAAAATAAATTTGCCACCTAAGAGAACTGTGGAAAAATGTGAAATTAGGGTTTATAGAGAGATAAACCCTAATTTCAATCACTAATATATAGTTTTTTTAAAAGCAACTTTTAGAAAAAATGGAAAGAAAAGATTCATAGATTCAAAGCTTACCTTATTAAAATCTTTGCTATTTCCATAAGAATGTTTCTAAAAATAACCTAAAAAGGCCTTCAGTTTTCCTTTTTCCCTTGTTAAAGAAAAATGTTCTAAAAAGGGATTTTTTTCAAAAAAAAAAAAGTTGAGAAAAAATTTTTATTGAAAAAAAGATTTTTATTTTTGAAAAAAGACAAAAAAAGGAGGAGAGGTTTTCTTTCTTTTTCTTTAAGGTTGCCTAAAGTGTCTACGTGCATGCTAACTTAAGTGTACCTAGTTCTTATTCTATAAAACTTTTGTTTGTTGGGTTTTTTTTATTTTTGAAAAAATATTCCACTTTATGTTTTTTGCCAATTCATTATTTTTTATAAAAAAATTATTTATTTATTTTTAAATCAAAGAAACCCTAATTTTAAGAAAGGTCGATTAAATTTTTTATTGATAAATGTTTTTGAAAGTGACAAAATTAAGAAAAAAAGGTTTCGAAAACTACATTTTTTGAAAGGAAAGTTTTGAAGAAAAAAAAGCCCTTTTATAATTATTTCATAAATATAATGATGTTAGACTATTAGTAACATGATAAATATAATGATAATAGTAAAAAATGATGACATGATTATTATACCAATAGCATCAAATAAGGACAAAAGATTATAATTGTAAGAAAAATAATTTTTTGAAGTTTTTTCTTTTAATTTTTGGAATAAAATAATAATTGAAAAAAAAAAGGGAAAGCTTACCTTGTTAGCAAGGATCGATAGCGAATTCAGGATAGTTCCAATCGATTTAATGGATAGTAGTAGGGTGGCTCAACACTTGAAAATACAGGCTCCTAAAGCCCTTAATTAATTTTGCAAGAAATAAATCATAGAATGTTCAATCCAATAGAATTGACATAGACATATATGAATAAGCCTTTGTTTTAATGTTCGATGAAATTGAAACAAATTGAAAGTCGTACAGGTTTTGATCTATTAAGGATGAGGAAGTGTTTGGTACATTTGGTTTGTTTCAATGTAATCTTGAGAGAGAGAAATTAGAGAGAAAGAGTGGGTAAATTGCAGATATGGAGTGTAAAGAGAGAGCAAGTATGGATTTCTTCATTTTAGAAGTTCGTTAGTATGTAAACTTATGTGAATTGATCCCTAAGACCCTTATTTATAATTATAAGTGATGAGTAGTACCTAACAAAACCAACATATGAAGAAAAATTAAATTATTTGGGAAAAATAGTTTTTTTTTTTTTTATATTCACTTCCATTTTTGGACAAATTTCATATGATTTGGATGGAAATTTTTAGAAATTAAAGGTGCAAATATGTTCTAAAAAGTTTACTTAACTTATCTATGTTATTATTTCGTTTTTGCAAGTAAAAAAAGCTTATAGTTGTGTCTTTGAAAATTCATGTTTATTACATATATATTTGTTTTTACAAATTTTTTAGTTAACTTTTAGGGCACTTTCTTGGTCAATTTAATTTAAATTTGTGGTGTTTTAGAAAATATCTTTGTGCATAGTTACTTCCCACTTTTGTTTGATTTACTTTGGCTCAAAAATGGATTAAGTTGGGCTAAAAAAGTTAAAACGGTTGTATGGATTTCTTTTTTTTTTTTTTTTCCTTTTAGAGTTTCGTATTTGCATCAGGGGGAAGGAAATGAACATGATGTGCCTAACGCATGTGTAGGAGGCACATGCGTCACTAAATATAAAATGGGGTGTGCAACTCATACTCACCATCTTTGGCTCCTAATCATGTGACCAACCAACCAACCTCTAAGCCAGGCTTAGTTCTCAATCTAATAATTATTAGGTTAGTTAACTTCCTTTTAGACCAATTTTCATAAAAGGCTTAGTTAACTTGGGGATTTAAAAATCATCTAGAGTTTCTTCGATTTAAAAAATTGAATTTTCCCCTTAATTATTTATTAAGTTTAATAGACATATGTAGAAATAATTTAAAAAAAATAGCCCAATTTAATGTAACTAAGAGCTTGGGTTCTTTTGGTATTCAACATTATTCAAAACTTTAATTGCTCATAAAACGATCAACTTAAGTCTAATTGAGGCACTATTTGAAGCCACATTCAACTTAAATTGTATATTCTTCTGTATAACTTTTACAACGAGCAAGTGGAGTTGAGCTTGAAAAATTATTTTTAGATAAAATGTTCTTTCCTACCATAAAAGCTCTAACTCTATCAAATTGTGTATAACTATTTTAGCTATGAAAAATTGTTTTTCGATCTTAGATAATCATTTTACTCCAAATTGACCTAGATAAACCATCTGAAGACTATATTTTTCTTTTTTAGATTTTTATTTATTTATTCTTCTTTGGCATTTTGTTCTTTTTTGAATTTTCTTCTTTTTATTTTTTATTTTTTGTATTTTTCATTGTTGTTCTTTTTCCTAAATCTAAGGCTTCAAATAAGAGATGAAGCTACGCTTACAAGGATTCGTGTTTGTTTTTGGTGTTCAAGAACGTATATAGGTACTTATTGGTATAGTAGTGGTCAATAACCATTCAAGTGCATGAGGAATTTCGAAGGCATTGACTTTGCTTATGAAATGATGAGAGTAAAGCTTGAAATGGTGAGAATCAAAACTAAAAGCTTGTGTAAGAATAGGTTGAGAATAAGAAGCCATGTTAGAACCAAGACCATACAGGTCTAATGATTTGATTAAGGACTAAAGGCTTAACTAACTTTGTTCTAAGGATGTTTGGAGCTTCCTTGTTACATGAAGAGGTAAAATTTAGGAAGAGCATTCTTACTTCATCATTTGATTATAGTTTACTTGGTTTAACTTCTAAAGATGATGCATTTGAAGAGTTAATTTCTGAACAAGTGATGAAGACTACAAGAATTATTATTAGACATTGATTAATTGAACACAATTTCTTTAATTGAGTTTATCTCTCTTGATTGTGCAAGTGAAACCAATGTGTACATCATATCAAATAGCTTAAGCATAATACCATATTTTTCCAAGTGAATTATATATGGGTGAGAGTGTCATCCATTTCCTCATTATTTACTTTTATTCTATCACTTAATAGTTGTTAACTTGCTAGACTTAAAGGATTAATCTATTGTTTTCATTGTCAAAATTGTCCTAAGTGTAAACCTCCAATCTTCAACTAACTATCGTAAACTTAGAATAGTAGGTTATTTTCATCAAACATGAAACTTACAAGGTACAACTCAAGAATCAAGAAAACAAACTTATTAAAGATAGCTCGAGAAACAACTTTTGTCGTATGACAAGATCGTAGTTGCTCGGAATCGATAAGATTTAGGGCTTTTAGAACATGTTTTCCAAAGTAAGTCAAACATTGATATGAGGTCACAAAAGTTAGAAGAAGAGTCCTAGTGATTATATGGTGAAATAGGGCTTATAGAATATTTAATTTAATAAAATATAATTTTATCAATATTGCCCATTGTGTATTGGAAATGTAAAATTTGAGTTTTGAGATATAATGTAAAACCCAAGTCAATAACTAAATTAATAAAGGAATTAAACAAAAATAAAGAAGTTCATTATTTTCAAACTTTGCTATGGCATGTAAATGAACATCAAGTGGTAGGGGCAATATTGTCAACGAAAAGATTTAGATTTCCTACTAACCCATATTTCTCTCTACTCCTTCCTTATTAGGTATTATTGGTTCCTATATCTCCCCACTACAATAATACACCATTTTTTCACTTGAGATAGAAAACTTCCTAAGACCCCTCTTAAGCTTGAAACCCTAATAAAGATTCATAATATCAAACAATAATTTAAACAAAGAATCAATCTTCCCCTCCTTTTCTAAGTAAGTTTCTCTTATCTTTGTTTTCCTTTGCAAAATTATACTTTTTCTTTGGGTTTTCTTTGATTTTTGAAGGAGTTCTTATTAATATTGGTGATGGTGGTAGTGGAGAATCGTTGCTTGGTTGGTAAGAGATGCCATGATAATGTGTGTATATTTTTTCTTTCATTGTGTGAGTGCACAAGTATTGTGAATCGTATGTGTACATATTGAAGTAAGCTTATGATTTGTGTTGGAGCACAAGTATTTTGCATGGTATGTGTGAGTGAATCTAATGAGAGTGTGTGTTGAGAATTGGTGTTAATATGTATGTATGTATGTGTTTGTGTAATAAACAAGGGGAGAGGCAATCTAATATGTATGTGCATGTGTGTTTTTGTGTATGTGTATGATATGTGAAGAGACTAGAGCAAGAGAAAGATACAGGGGACAAGAGAGAGTATGACCCATATTTATATGTTGGTTTATGTAGGGGTGAGGATGAGAGAGAGATAGAGAAAGAGAAGATGGGATGTGAGTGAAGAGGGGATGAGGGAGCAAGAGGGAGATAAGGAGTGAGAGTGAGAAAGGGATGAGGGGGGAGTAAGAGGGAGAATGGGACGAAAGGGAAAGGAAGATATGAGGGAGAGAGAGAGAGAAAAAGAGG
>JAMXBB010000002.1:52254852-52316185 GCA_024138015.1 Lumnitzera littorea
GGGGGAGTTGTGTTAGGGAGAAAAAAGGTCTGTATGTATGTGTATGTTATATATATTATAATATAAAATATGAGTCAATATTTAATATATTATATATGTATATGTATTATATATAATATAACATGATATATGTATGTGTTTAATATATATGTATATATATTTTTATTTTATATATGAAATGATTTGGCAATAGTGTGTGTAACTATACATTCATATAACTATATATATGTAAACCCGATGCATGGTGTAAGGAATATGGGTGTATATTTTGAGATGTTGAAAAGTAAGTAAGATGATATGGAAAGATACGTAGAGGGTGGTTTGAAAGCTTAGAGGACTAAGTAGAGGGTTGACTTAAAGGGAAAAAAGTGTTGAGTTAAGTTGAGTTAGGAATTAATAAATTGAATTCTAAATCAAGTATTGTATTTGTGACTAAGTGTGAGGAGTTGCGTGATGTCAGGCCTCGTTGAGATAGGCATACCAAGTACGGGATACATGTTTGTTGATTGTGTGTGCTAGGTTAGTATACATTAACAGAACTTAAATGAAACTCAAACTTAATTGTTTGCTACTTATACTTAGCTTCGACTATCTATTGATTGGGTCCAGTGGTGCTAAGTAGATCTAGGATGATTTTGACACTCAGGTATTAGGGAGTACCTAACCTAACACTAATATCTATGTATTATTTTATATATTGCATATTAGGGGTTGTGAGTAATCTGAAGTCTTAAGACGTTGGGACTATGCTATTTGTAGACTTAAATGAAAAGATTGAAACAGTTGTTTACTACATTAATAATAATACTCCTATGTGTATGCTTAACTAGTTACTTATGTTTCACACGCATGTGTGTGGTATCATGTACTAAGCATTGGCTCATCCTATAAGGATTATTGTTTTTCACCTGCAGGTTCAAGTTAAGATGATATTACTGAGAGTTATGATGGTACTAGCTGAGTTTATAATTAAGAAGAGAATGGAGATTGCTACTATTGGATGGGTGGAGTTGAGTGTAGAATTGACGATAAGCATGGAAATAGCTAAGATTAGATTTTATTACCAAGTGTTGGGTAGAGTTGCTTATGACCTCTATAAGTTATATATTTTATGTTACTTGTAGAGCTATGAGATTTCTAATTAAGTTGTTATATTTATATTATTCTACATAGGTAATGAGTGAGTATTTATGTTACTCTTTTGCTAATGATTGAGGAGTTGATGTTGGTGAATTAATAGATTATTATTTGTGAGTTAGCAAATTTTATGTAATTATTTCATGGATCTTAAACAAGTTGTAAGTTTCTAGATGTCTAACGTATCAATAAAGGCTAAGGACAAATGGTTGACTATAGTGTCTCGGGTTCTAGGGCATTACATATAATGATGCCTTAAAGATAAATCTTAACCAATTATAATAATATTTTGGAGTCGAAAAGCATATAGTGTAATTATATAACCATAGTATATATATGGATAGTACATGATATGTATATATAATAGTATAATAACCTAAATATTAAGGTTAGGCAAAAAAAATTGCAAACTGAATAGAAAATTCAATCCTTTTGCAAGTAGGTACAGTACAGTGTTGGTTGTTTAGTTTGCGATTTGGTCTAGCATGGTGATTCGAATCACAGCAATTAGTTAAAAAAAAAAAAAGTATTGCATACATCCATGTATATGTAAATATATATATATATAAATATATATTTTTTCTTTTGAAATAAGGAGTTGATTTTTTAGTATAAGAATCACTTAGAAAGTTAAAATGCATTATAGTCTAGGAGAGCCTCTAGTTCATAATTTATGATAGGTTATATTTTACTTATTATAGGAGATAAGGAGCTATGTTTTCTATAGTTTCTATTTGATGTACTACAGGAGGGGTGAATTTAGTTTGTTTCCTACTTTAGCAATTCTCTAAGGTCTTAGTGTTGTTGCCAATATTATGTATTCCTTTTTAGTTTTGATTCTTGTATTAGTATTTTGTGAGTTGCAAGTAGAGGTGCGCATTGTTTTTTGAGAGTTCGATGTTGTCTCCTATTGAGCTAGTATAAGCGCTAGCTTACTTCCACCACATGATCATGGAAATTAGACCATAGACATTTCTTTTAATTTTTTTCTTTAACAGTTTTTACCTTAGCAATCCACGAAGTCCTTCCTTAAGAGAGTCTAGATAACGGTTTGAACAACAAATCAAATAAAATGAAACTATTCTTTTTTAGGTTTGCAAAAATTATGAATTAAACCATATGTTTAGATTTGTTCTACAAAAAATAGCGACAGTAATATTAGGTTTAGTTTGATAATGGGGGCAGATCATACCGAATTAAACCATGCTTACTCTTACTAAATATAGGTAGATTATGCATTAAATTATCAAAATAATTAGTAAACAATATCAAATTCCTCACTATGCTAAACTAAGTAGTACTAGTTAATAATCTAGGAAAAGGACACTTAGACATGCTTTTTCTCAATTCCACCGAAACCAGGTACATTAAGTTTACTCATTTTAGCCACACAAGATCAGGAAAAATGCTCTTAAATACATAACTCATGCAAAATAAAAAATATAGAAAAAAATATGGAAAATTTGAAGATAAGCAGGGCATTTAAGGTTTATAATGTAAGCCATAACCTAACATCATAGTCATTTAGGAGTTGAAGGAAGGGTGTTTGAGGAGTCAGGTTGACACATCGCTACCGGCCAAAGGTAGTTAGAAGTTAGCAAAATGAATTTCTCAAATCTTTGCCCGTAAGTTTCTTTTTCTAATTTAGATTTTTTTAATTATAAGTACTTATATGGGTTCTTTAAGAAATAGCCTTGTTTCAATGAATTTTGCACTAATCTTAATAAATACTAAATGATGTTATTTTGAGCCAATTTTTTGTGTAGATAATCCTCATATGTTGTATTTAATTATATAAAAAGAGTTTCAATAAACTATACATTTAATTTTTATTAAATTTATTTTAGTGAAATCTACCTCGTTTTTCAAATCAAGAAAATTATGGGTTTTCAAATCAAATTCTTAATGATTTATGGAGCTTATTTGTGATTTAAGCATTTAATTCAGATTTTGTAATTTAATTTTATTATTTACCTAATTTAAGCTGATTTTTAGTAAAATCAAGCCTAAACTAGATATGTTGGAAAATATATGTAGATGTTGCATTTAAGTTTTGCAATTATCATATCTTAAACTATATAATTGTATGAGTTTACAATATTTTTTTGGGAATTAAATGAAAATGAATACTATTCATTATGAAATTTTCTATTATGTGCCTATATAATATAATAGCATATATGATTAGATGGTGATATATATTGATTATATAACTTTATATTTGAAGTATGACGTAAGTATTTTATTATATTCCTTACTAATACTAACCTGAAGTAAATATGGAAGTCAAAGTTTTATAAGTTATATATGTAATTAGCTAAATCAAAAGAAATATCAGAGGAAGAATCAGATGATGCGTTTGGTAGCTTTCGTGTAAGTTAGGTCTAGAGATTGGATGATAAGATGTAAATGAGTTTTAATTTGTATGGATTAAGGATATACATTTGAGAATATTTGTTTAGGAACCTTATAATTAACCAAATTCAAGGTATAATATAGAAGATGATTTGAAGCTAAATTAGAGGATGTTCGATACAAATACTTCATTAAAGAAAGACCTCAACCCTTAAACCCTAATTGTAAATAAGAATAAATAAGTTTATATTTATCATATAGTTGACCTTGATATTGTATATGTTTCGTAGGTGGGCTAAGTGAAATAACATCATATTGAAACATAAGTCTTAAGCTACTACTAAGTCTACGTCAATGGATATTTGTGTGCTTTGAGTAAATTTATATCTACCCGTCGTAATGTATGTTCACTAACATATTTTACTATGACTATTTTGGTTGAATGTAGCTACAGGTTTGGGTATATTGTTTGCTAAACTATGTGTTGTTCTTTTCCATATAACTTTTATTGATTAAAACATGCTTAGTTATTGGCTGTGATGATTGTAGTTGTGTTGCTAATTAGTTATGATTTGATAACTGGGACTTGTTTAAACACCATAAAGACATTAGGTGCTAACCATGCCTCTTAAGATGTTCACTTAAATGAATTCATTAATGAGTTTTAGTGATGAAAGTAAAGTGCAAATGAAACAAAGTAAAACTTAGGCTAATAAGAAAATAAGAAAGCTTACTTAGAAATCTGCTAGGTATTGCTTGGTATGTGAATTGATACATTCATGGTATGGCACAAAAATGACCTATGGATTAAGTTTTCTAAAACTGAGATTTTGCTAGGCTTGATTTTATATGAAGTGTTGGGTTTTAATAAGCAAATGATAAGACTTCTAGAAGCTAAGTTTTCAAGCATATATAATTGCATTCCTAACCACATCATTTGGTTTCTGCTAAGTTAGGTTTAGCAACTCTTTGTTGCATTGCTATGTTTTTTAACTTTATGTCTACATGCCAAGATTGAATTCATCTAATTAGATGGTAGGGCTAGGTTAGGATATTGACACCGATGCAAGTCACATGCATGAGTATGGCATATATTATCTGCATTGATTATTGGTTGGGATTAATTGCTTGATAGGTGTGATTAGGATTATTATGTTCAATTGTGCTTGTCTTTCCTACTTGTTTATCCACTCTTACTTAGCTTATAGTAAGCTAAGGCAATAAGTTGTCTTAGCTTTAAGTTAAGGAAGGAGTTGGACCAAGCATTACATCATAGAGGCTAAAGACACTAGAGTACTAGTTAGAGATAGGTGCTTTTGGAAAAAAGCAATTAGCTACAAGTTGTGGTTTAAGTTTTTAGAAGTGATTCTTTAGGAAAATGGTGGTGTCACATTATGGGAAAATGATTCAATACAACGATTGTAAATGTATTATGTAAACTTCTTGCTGTAATTATGTATTGTACCAGAATATATAATTGTGATACTCTAACTTTAGCTCACATTGCAAAAATTTCTACTATGACTCGTTATGTTAAGTAAGAAGAGATTTGGAAATAAATGTTTTATGAAGTTCAATGATAGGTTAAATCTAGGTTTCGCCTTATACTTAACTTAAGGATTACATAATGATCCATCTTCAAGTACCAAAAGTTAAGAAAAAAGTCTTAAGTAGATGTTTGAAAGGTGAGGTATTACACTAAGCCTTATCCCTAGAGATATTGAATGGTGTTTGATCTCATCTGAGATATTTAGGCACATAGTGGAAGATTTCCAAAAGTTCCAATAATTTCATTAAACATGAATAGGAATACCATTGATGTTTAAGGGAAATACAACCTTGTGGCATATGAATTAATTAGGTCCTTTATCTTATGATTGTCCATCTCTAATGAAATTAAGGGTCTTCTATACATAGGGATCTTTATAATTGGGTGTGAATTTCTCTCATGGATCTTAAACATTGGCTAACATCTTCTTAAGAACTAATTTGACTTCAAGGTTTTGTGGGAATACTTCCATGTTAAAGGATCACATTATTTGTCTTTAGTCATGTCAATTATGGGATAAAGCAGTGAGCTTCTTCTCTTCAAGTCAATTCAACTATTAAACTCTTTTCTTTACCCATTTGGCTTCATCGAGTTAGGTTTATGTCAATACTGACAAAGAGGGGATTTTAACTTTAACTGGGAGGACAGTTTTTGTGTTATATACTAAAGAGTAAGGCATTGCCCTAATGGAGCTTCTACTTAACGTTTTGTAAGTCATTAGAGCATATGGAAGCATCTATTGCCAATCGATGTACTTGCTTTTCATTTTCCAAATGATTCTTTTGATATGTTTGTTTATCGCTTCCATTGCCCCATTCATATGAGTTGCAACTCTTGATATTAAACTAACTTTCACAATTTTGTTGTTCTAGTTGATACCATTATTTGTGATGATTGACTTGGGTGCTCCATACTAGGTTATTATGTCTATCTTACTTTAGATCCTAAGTTTTCTCAATCCTATTCAATAGTCCAAGAATTAATAGTTTAGGGTGTAGGTTATTATAGCTGAAGTGCGAACAATAAACATCAATCAATGGTTAAATAGTTATTTTATTCATTATTTAATGTTGGACAAAAATAACAATAACCCAAATACTTAGATTCAACTCACCAACTTACATTATGATCTAAATTTTAAAAAAAAAATTATAATCATTTATAAAATAATTAATCATCACCTTGATTATATTAAGAGATCATATTTGATTACAGATCCTTAAAACAGCCCAATCTAGTCGTGTACTTTTAAGTACATATTGATAGTATCTCTTTGCTAAGTAAATAGACTAATCACTTGTTAATCATTTCTTTTTCCTTTTAGCCAACTCGACCAATTGAATCATGAGTATATTGACCAAATTTATGATGTAGTTGATCATTTCTCAAGTCAGTTGGCTACTTTTACCCTTATCCTTACCATGCTAATTTTTTGATTGGAGACTTGACCTAGGGCGACATAGGTAGATTTTCTAACAAAAAAAAGAAACTTTAAGCCCTTACTATCCTATAATCATTAGAATTATCATTGATTGTGAATAAATCAATTAACTTCAATTTATTTTTTCCATCATTATTATTGTATGCTAAGATTCATCCTATGTTTTTAAAATCTCTACAAATTTTTGCATTAGGATTACAAATTCAATGATATCATGATCTACCTCTTAATTTCAAAGTTTTATATCATGATTTTTAGAATCACTAGCCTTAAGAACGGTTTTAGCTAATTCTTCCAAGGTAATATTGATGGGATTGAATTTAGAGCTTTTACCTCGCCAAAGTTATTAGGCTCGTATAACTCTTTTCACCTCAACATTCTTGTTTGTCGCATTGTCTTATAATCAGGTTCACTTCTTAAACAGAAAATCGCATATGGAATGAATTAATATCCTTTTGTCAAGAATAATCTACACGAGTGATGACAATAGAGACTAGGAAGGTTAGGTAACACCAAACAAGGAGAGAACTAGGGAACTCTTTGCTTCCTTTTGTGAGTGTTTAGGTTTTCCACTAGAACAGCTAGCGCCATAACCTTTGTATAGGAAGAGTTTAGAGGCAAAATCATAGATTTGTTTTTGTCTTTACTTTTAGGTTTATTTTATGATATGTATGAACTCCTACATTATTTAAAAGGAATCTAGTTAGATTTTATATATTAGTTATGTTTCTTTTTTTTTTTTATTTTAATGTTTGCAACAGTTGAAAAGTAGAATACATATTAGTTAGGTCATATGAAATCATCGTTCATGGCTAACTTGCATAAAGGACAAAGTCTAAGGGATTTACTTGTATGCTTTTAAATATTTCTTTCTCATTTCATTTAAGTGGCAATATATTAGCAAATTATGTTTATCGATGAGCTTACATTTTCATTTATCATTAAAATATGGAGAACATTTATTTTTAAGATAAACCTACCCTCATTTTTCTAGTCCTTTTACATTTAGTATTATTTATTTGCATTTGTGTAGGTTCTTATTATATGTTTTTATCATTTAATATAAAGGACTATTACAAAAAACACTCCATTGACTAAGTTGTTTGTGCAATCATGCTATTAATTCCAAAGGCATGCATTCAACTTCTAAACTCACAAATATACCGCCATTTTACAAAAAATAAATATGAAATAGCAACTAAAATTTCTTAAAAATAAAAAAGAACCCTAATATCTTTTTTTTTATCCACTATTCGAATTGCTCGATATTTCTTATGTGAAATGTCACAAAATTCTTTCCATGAAAAGATTATTAGAAAAACCAAATCGGTAGCACAATGGATATTTAAAAGATAGGTTGGTTTTCCCTTCTGGAGTTACTAGCCAATTGAGTCTTAGGCTCTTTCCTAGTAGGCTTTTACTTCTCAAATAAAATAAACTAGTTAAAGAATCCAAGCAATAAAGCAAAAAATGTAAATACAATACAATGTTTTTATTTGCTACAAAGAAAGTTATTTAAGCAATATAAGTTTTAGAAAGTGAGTAACTTGCTACGTATAATTTATTAAAAAACATATATACAAATTCTCTCTCTCTCTCACACACTTACATGTTTTGATTACTACATATATAATTTTAGTATCCAATTCTAAAATAATTTTCATATAAAGAATGACTTAAGATGAATGATTGAATGGTATCCAATTTTGAAATAATTTGCTACTATAAAACAAAAAAGTAAAAAAAAAAAAAGAATTTTCAAAATTTTATTAAATATGACAAACAAATTATGGAAATACATGAATGATACAATAAAAAAAATAAAATATAAGAAAGGAAATAGATTCTAAAACTATATATTATAATATGATATAATATAATGATTTGACAGATAAAATTATGAAAATACATTAGTGATACAATAAGGTGAGATACAATATAATATGATTTGATGTAGCATGGCATTGATGTAAACTCCTAAAATTTCTGATCTAAATCCTAAGTTAGATTCAAGTGTGCTAGACAACTTTAAGGGTCAATAAGATCAGATAAGATAAAAACCTTAATATAACAATCAAAGACTTAATTGCATGTAAACATATTAAATTAAATTATAAGAACTTAGGATATACACATATATGTGTAGGAGTACATATACATATAGCATATGAACATATGTGAAGTATGTATGTATAAATTCTAGTAGAATATATAGTATAAATACACATATACATATACCTAAACATCCTTATACATGAGTATCCTTTATGTACATAACTAAGTATAATAAGAATATTAAAAGTATACATAGGAGTATACCAACCGAAACCATAAACATATGTATATATAAATTATATGAAAACTCCTTTAAATTATACTATGAAAATACAAAATATGTATAAATATACATATGTAATAGTATATAAATACAAGTATGAATATGCCTATATACATATATGTATACTTCTATAGGTATATGTGTAATAATACTCGACATACAAGTATATGTGCAAGTATATGTACTAGTATGTTAGAAGTATACATACATAGACATATATAAAATGTATAAACATATATGTATAAATGAATACATACATATTATAATACAAGTGTTAATATAAAAATAAATAAATAATTAAATATAACACATACATATACATATGAATGGGTTGAAACCCAGAAAGGGACAATTTAAGCCCATAATGCATTTATCAATCCATTCTAATATTATATATATATATATATATATGTAATAATAAAATAAAATTTAGAAAATATAGAAATTAAGAAAAATTCATGAAATTACCATGTGGACTAATGAAATTATGCCATGTTAGTAATCTATGTAAATAATTTACTTAAACCGTAAATTACATTTATAATAATAATACATAATAATAAAAGTTCAAGATTATAAGAATATAAAAATTTAGAAATTTATGAGATCATAAATTAATAAAGTGAAACACAAACGTAACAAATGAAAATACTTAAGTCAAAATAACTAAATCTATAATAATTTAAGCCTATATCGAAAATGCGGATCTCATTGTCTAAAACAGACCTCGCCATGTGAATGCATGTTTGAAAACGATGAAAATCAACTAGAAGCTCATAAATATCGAAAATAAAATGAAAAAATTATATATGATTAATAAAAGAGTTCAATTGGGGGAAAACTGATAAAAAAACCTTAGTAGATTTAGATAAGCAATTACCTAGGATAACTAGTTTACTTAGTTACCCATTACCATTTCTATTTTATAATAATCAGATGATCTTGATGCAAGTTCGAATCTTCTTAAGGTTTATTACGACACGTGAGAGATGTTATGGCTGAGTAAGTAATCTCTATGATTCCATGCTTATTTGTGCTTGTAGTTAGTAAATTTAAATAATACTATCAATTGAATATTGTGTAGGGTTGGGAATATGCATGTGAATGCTATTGCTTGTTGAATTGTGAAGTTACTTTAAATATTGATAACAAATTGTTTGTTGCATAGTAGATTAGATAGGAACTGTATTGTTTGTGAAATTGACTTTTCATACAATAATCAGATATAATTATATTTGATTTATTAAGTAAATTGGAACATGCATTGCATAAATTGATTCCGGCTGTCACATCACATGGAGGTAAGGAGATGCCATATGGAAGTTGTTAATTATATGAATATAGTGGTTTAGTACAATATACATATACGATATGACCTTACCCCAACCTGTAGGAACACTAGGTATTGGAGGTGCTAACTACCCGGCTAAGGGTCAAGTCTAAAGGTCTCTATTTAAGGGGGAGTGTGAGTTGTAGGGGCTTACTCACAATTATACCTAGAACTTAGTTTTTTTTCACTAATAAAAAATAGATTAATTTATTTGAATACAAAACATAGACTTTCGTAGTAAAGTAAGTTCTAGTATAATACCCAGATATGATTAATGCCATATATGCTCTAACTTTGACTTTAGAAGACATTAAATCTGAGTTGCGTACAGTACTTGATTAACTGTATATATTTGATTGGCATTCTGTTTGCTCATTTATTCATATGCTTGAATTTAATGTATGTATAACTTGCTTATCGGTGTGGTTGAAGGATTTACTTACTAAGCTATTTAGCTTATACCCTTGTAGACTTTTGATACAGGACTACCTTTTTGTAGACGTTGCTTGCAAGATGCCAGAGGTTAGTATTGGATTTTAGGTAAGTGTAAGCCGGTGTAGGCATTGAGAGGACATATGTAGACTTCTATGTATATCTCCATTATGACCTTGCTGTAGTTACTGTACTTATGACTTGAACCACTGTATCTTTTGTTTAGTGTAAATGTCATGAACTAAATATCATATGAATATAATTATATTATGATATCATTTTTATTTGATTGCTCTTAGGAAGCCAGTGGCTGTAGTTGCCTTGTATGTCATATGAAGGATCCATGATTGGAAGGGAGACCAATCTGTGGTCTTTTATGCAATGTACAGTGTCTATCATGACTAAGCCACTTTTAGGTCATGACAATTGACATATAAGGATTAATTCCATGAGCACAATATGTATGGCATCTCTATTTTTATTACTTAGTTCACTTAAATGTGAGAAATGTATAGAGCATCAACATCTAATCATTTCAACTTAGTATCACTCTCAACATCCTTCAACAAATCAAGTATAAACTTGCTAGACCTAGAGTATGGCGAAAACAGCCTCTAAGCACCTTTTACACTTGACAAATGCAACTTCCTCATGGCCTAAGTGACTTCCTTGGTCTTCTTGAAATGAATACAAAGATTTGAACCTTTGACCTTATAAGATTTAGTGGAATTGTCATGCTCTCTTGAGCACTTCACCATAGAGGTTGAAATTTTGTTCGACTTAGAAGCATAATAACTAAGATAGAATTGTTATAATTATCAAATTCAGATTAATATGATCACCTAATTGGACACCCATCTATTTCCCAAGAGTGGCAAAAGATGCCACCCTCCATTTTTGAAAAATTACTCTTGTAACCCATTGAGATGGTGTATAGCGATGCTATCCATTAGAGAGTAATCTTCACCATCTACATCAATAAATTGCCATTTTTCAACCAATAATGCAAAAAACCAAATAAAAAAAAAACAAAACAAGAAAAAAAAAACCTTTACTTTTACAATGCCATGATGGCAACTAATCTATTTCCCTAGGTGGATCACAACTATGATGATCATGGGGAGAGAAAAAATAAAATTTGCATGTACACTACCCTTATGGAGCGATGTGTATAGGACCACTTGAAATGGAATAGATTTGACAGCTAAAACCTATTTCATTTGTAAGGTAGTCTTATTGTATGCCTCTCCTCTATAAGGTTACGCCACTTTAGGAAAATAGCCATTTTTCCTAATGAACACGATTAAAACCTAGTCTATAAATTAGTTTCTTAGTGAAGTTTTATTTGTTATTTCTTCTTTTTCGTACTTCTTAGACTTTACTTTTATATTAATCTTTTGTTTGGTTTCATTTATTAAGAGACATTGAAATGACTTTAGATGTTTATACTATATCCTAAATGTATTTTTTCCCTAGAAACTTAATGAAAGAAGAATTGAAGTAAACTCCAAAATTTATCACAAAAGCATGTTGATATTGATAAGTTTTAAACAACTCCCAATAAATACCAAGGACTTTTACCAACATTGTTGACTTGCAAAACGTATCACTATCAGTGAAAAAATGAAGTTTTCAAGATATTACTACATTCTTGCTTCAAGAAGTTTGATACTTAAAACTTAACAATAGCAGTTTTAAGAATTCCACACCATGACCTCTCTCAACCAAGCACTAACATCAATCGATTTTCTCTCATCAACCCCATGTCATAAAAAGAGACTTAAATCATCCGCACAACTGGAAATTGAGCTAGAAATAGATTAACTTTTCAATAAATCTCTTGAAGTTCACTCTTTAAATGACACCTAATGCATCTCCGAGGTTGGATATACGAAAAAACACCACAATGTAATGAACCAAAAGAAAATAAAAGAAGAATCCGAGCAACTATTGATTGGATATAACACACCAATCAATTCTACCCGTCTTACAATTTACTAGATATGACTTACCGTCCTAAATTATAGGGTCACTTGTTGCTACTTCTTACTAAAGGGAATATATAAGAGTTAAAAAGAATAAGGAGAACACTATGATTGCTTAAAAGGAAAACTTGTATATTTTGATAATGAGAGATGATTCCTGTGTATAAAATTAATAGGGTTTATATACTAGTCCTATTAAGGTTACAAGCACATATGAAAAGACAAAAAAGGGTAATTTACATTTGGAATATGTGAAATATACTAAAAAGGGTAAAAGAGACAAAAAATTTCAAAAAGGAAAAAGTAAAGAATCCTTTTAAAGTGTTGTGCCAAAAGACATGTGTTGCGTAGTGGTTGGCATTCTCAATTATAGTACAATTTGGATAAAATGAAGAAAAGAGAGTTCGTAGTCAAAGCCGCAGTCAATCAATCATTAGAGAGTATTCGACTTAGATTGGGATCAAAGGTTAGAGGTTAACTCAAGAGATTGGCTTGGTCAATCGTTTGGGGTTGGTTGACTTAGATGCTATCTAGGTCAAGGCCCAATTACTTTACAGGTTGGTATGTCTACTCAATAACCTTAAAAACTATGTTAGTGCATGTAAGAGTTCGATACATAGGTTGGCAGTAGAGTAAAACATGGAGGTTGGAATAAGAATCCTTGTCTCGGATAGGGCTTTGAGCTAATATTCTCTACATGAGTCCTCGGAATCCTCTAGCTCAGTTACGCATAATCAATTCGGGGAGTTGATTCCTATCATCTACTTAAGGGTCAGAAAGATTTATCCTCAAATTCGAGGTGGTTTCAAGCTCTTGTTCTTCCTAGGCATCTATAGGGTCTTCTTCTTATAGTCAATGGGGAATTAGGTTGGACACATTGAATGTAGAAGAAACACCATAGTTCTCGGGCAATTTGATCTGATATGTGCTACGGTTGATCTTCTTTAGGACTTTGAATGAGCCATCAGCTCTTGGAGATAGTTTGCTTTATCTCAAGTATGGGAATTGTTCTCGGCTAAGGTGAATTCTTGCTAAGTCTCCTAGGTTGAAAGAAACAGTTTGATGCCCTCAACTACTAATCTCTTATTGTCTCTAGTTGAACTTGGTGATCTTCATTGCTATAAACTAATGTAGCTCTTATAATTCTTAAGCTCAATCGACTCCAACTTAACTCTCTTTAACAGCTGTAGGGGTACTAATTAAATCAAGTGGAATGATGGGGTTAAGGTCGTAGATAACCTTAAAGTGAGTCTTCCTAGTGGTGTTGTAAACAGTTCGATTGTATGCAAACTCCATAACTAGCAGACATAAATCCAAATTCTTTAAGTTCTTTCCTATAACAACTCTAAGTATGTTACCTAACATCCTATTTAGCACTTCAATCTGGCCATCAGTTTGAGGGTGGCTACTTAAGCTTAACACAAGTTTAGTTCCCAGTTTTCTCTAAAGAGTCTTCCAAAAATAACTCAAGAATTTGGTATCATGATTGGAAACAATAGTCTTTGGTACTCCATGCAGTCAAACAACTTCCTGTAAAAGCAAATCAGCAATATATAAAGAATCATTAGTTTGATGACAAAAGATAAAGTATGCCATTTTGTTGAAGTGATTCACTACAACAAAGATTGATTCTTTTCCCTTGGATGTCCAATGCAACCCTAGGATAAAGTTCATGTTAAGTTTAACCTAAGGTAAGGTTTGTATTAACATGAGCATATACTCTCTATAGGGTTCTCCCTTCCCTTTAGCTCTTTTGCATACTTCACAACTATCAACTACCTTATGGACATCCTTGGCTGAACAAGGCTAGTAAAAATTTTCCTTCAATAGATTAGTTGTTTTGGACCAGATAATCCATTACTATGAGCTTCCCTAACCAATAGCTTACGCGTAGAGCAATTTGATATGCATAGCTTTCAATCCTTAACCAAATAGCCATCTTTGAGGTAATATCCTCCAATAGCAACTCCTTCTTGGCATTGCTTAAGAATGGGACCAAAATGGGGGTTACAAGCATACTGTTCGATAATAAGTGAAAATCCTAATAACTTCATTTGTAAAGTTGCTAATAAGGTTTGCTGATGTGATAGAGCATCGATGACCATATTGGTGTTTCCTTTCTTATGTTGATTCACATATGAAAAACCTTCCATAAACTTTAGCTACTTGACTTGCCTCTTTAAAAGCTTGTTTTGACTCTTAAGATGCTTCAATAACTCATGGTTAGTATAAATAACAAACTATCGTGATAGTAAGTAGTGTTACAAGACAATAAGAGCTTGAAAAAGAGAATACAATCCTTTCTCGTACACAAAATAGTTTAATGTAGCACCATTAAGCTTCTCATTGTGGTAAGCAACCAGTCATCATTCTTACATGAAGACGACTCCAATTCCAATGCCTGATGCATTGCATTCCAATTCAAAGATTTTATCAAAATCTAGTATTGATAAGCTGAGGGTAGAGGTGAGCTTCTCCTTAAACTCCTTGAAGCTCTATATAGCTTGGTCATTTTATTGAAACCCATCACTCTTTTTCGTCAATTCGATCAAGTAGCCTACAATGGTATTGAAGTTCTTAGTGAATTGCTTATAGAAAGAAACAAGGCCATGGAAACTTCAAACTTTAGTGACATTCTTTAGTATCGACCACTCCAATACAGCTTAAATCTTTTCCTCATTAGCTCAGATTCTTTCTCTTGATATTACATACCTAAGAAAAATTACTTTACCTTAATAGAACGTACACTTCTTCAAATTCTCATATAACTCTTTGGCTTGTAAAATATCAAAAATTGCTTGGAGATGTTGAATGTGCTTATTTAAGTCTATACCGTACACCAATATATCATCAAAGTACATGACCACAAATCGTTTGATTAGAAGGCACATCACATGATTCATAAACCTTATATATGTGCTCAGCATATTGGTAAGTCTAAATGGCATAACCAACCATTCATACAGAACATGCCTCGTCTTGAAGGCAATTTTCTAGTCATTACCTGGTCTCATGCAAGTTTGGTGGTAGCCACTTTGCAAATCAATCTTCGAAAATTTCTTCACTCCATGAAGCTCATCTAACATGTCATCAAGCCTTGATATCGGATGTCTGTACTTAACAGTGATATGGTTGATCGCTTGGCTATTGATGCACATGTGTCATGAACCATCCTTCTTTAAGACAAGTAAAGTTGGTACAATAGAAGGGCTTATGCTCCCTCTTACATAGCCTCGCTCTATGAGCTTATCCACTTGTCTTTTCAGTTTAGCAGCTTACTTGAGGATCATTTTGTAAGCAGGTTGATTTAGTTAGGCAGCGCCTAGCTGTAGATCAATACAATGCTCTATGCCTCGGACTAGGGTTAGTCACTTAGGTAACTCTTTAAGAAACAGATATGAAAACTCATCGATCAACCTTCAAATCTCATTAAGCACTTCTTCAAGGTCTCTCATATCCAATAATCTTCTAATCAACAGAAACATAGGCTCTTTGATCTTCTTAGTAGCTCAAAGCTTTCTTTGGCTCATTACTAAGGCTTTCTTCTTACTAGCTCGAGTGAGCTAATTATGGGTCTCATTCACTTGGCTTGGCATCATAGGTTATAGTTATAGCACAATCTTCTTCCTATCCTTAACAAAGGTATAGGTGTTCTTGTATTCATCGTGAATAACACGTCGATCAAGCAACCAAGGTCTTCTAAGTAATAGATGTGAGGCTCCCATGGGGATAACATTACACACTACTTCATCCTTGTACACATTCCCTATACTGAATAGCAAAGTTACTTTTTTTATCATGTATAAGGCACCCTTATCATAAAGCTGATATAGTTTGTAAGGTCAAGGGTGCTTAGGGGTTGATAGTCTTAACCTCTGCACAAAGTACTATACGATGATGTTAGTATAACTTTCTCCATCCACCATGATGGTGAACAATTGTCCTTTGATGGCACACTTCATATGAAATAGATTCTCTCTCTAGTCTTCTTTGAAGTTCAATAAGGAACTTATTACTCGTCTCAACACTAAGGTTATTATTTCTCCTTAGTTAACGTAGACACATGTTTCCTCTTCTTCTTCAACTTCAACCTTCCCAACATTCTTCTCCTCTTTAGGCTTGTTTTTGTCAATGCTATCTATTATATCTCCTTAAAGCACTATGGTACGTTAGTTCAGACACTCAATAATCATGTGTCCGAAGCCTATGGATCTAAAGCACTTTACCTCACTGGTCTTTAATCTCGAGGCTTGTCCCTTCTCATATGTCTTCAAAGTTAGCCTTTCCTTAGGTCGGCTCGACTAGCCTTGATAAGTATAAATTACTCTACACTTTTTAGGCACATTTAAGCATAAATTGTTGACAAGAGTAAATTACTCTACACTTTTTAGGCACATGTAGGCATAAATTGACCATAATTGTGTTTATTTCTTAACTTCTTGATACTTAATTATGTAATGTATTGATTTCAGATGATTCAAGAGCAAGGAGATGAAGTTTACATACTAAAACAATGGAATTTAAGGCAATCACAGTTGTGAGGAGAAGAAAACCTTGAATTAAAACCAAGATACACTCCATCATGGGCATGATAATGAAAGATTCGAATGGCCAGCACTGATCATACCCTACATTACGGTCATGATTGAGGAAGTTCTTCTAATCCCGTTTTTACTCACGGTTGTGATTATATATGAAGAAGGCAATCACTCCCCCAATCATGGGTGTGATGAGATGAAATATGTGCAACAAGAAGTTTACGTACATGGTTACGACCGTAATTATTGTAGATTTATGTTATCTGAGACTATCGCTCCCTAAGTCATAGGTGTGATAAGAGTGGACATGACTATTTTCTCTTAACTTTCTCACACAAATCAGTGCATGGAACGGGTCTTAACACTGACAGTATCTTAAAGTGGTGTAGTTCAAGTCCTTTGATGAGAAGAGTATAAATGTAGCTTGACTTTTAAACAAAAGGGGATAACATTAGATCAAGGAGAGTTACATCGAATCATCATAATCAACACCATTATATTTTTTTCATGTTCTTAGAGTGGTTGTATTGTAAACATGAGTTTGTATATTATTCTTCACCAAATTCGAGAGAATTGTGAAAAATCCAAAGTCCATGTATTGCTGTTTCATAATTCTTTAAGCTAATCAAAAGGGGTTTCCTTCTTAACTCTTCTCCTATGTTATGTTTTATTTTGTTGCTCCTATTTTTCTATGTTCAATCTTTTTCTATTATGTGTGAGAAATAATTTAGGGTTTACAAAGTCATTTTAATATGAACGTACTTTGAATTGTGGTTTACCCTAATAATTATGAATTTCTAGTGATTAGAACTTCATACAAGTTGAGATGGTATAGTATACAATCTTATAGTAGATCTTAATAGAATATGTTGAGAATTTATTCCACTGAGTAGATCTTAGCTATTAGAATGAACTACTCCTGCTAATAAAGATATTATTTGGAAGTTCACTACATGTTTTATGAAATTAAAGGATTTAGTAAACTTTTCATGCAATCTTGACTTGTCCATTCTTTTAGAAGAGATTCTAAGAAACACAATCAAGACTAAAATACTCATGAATAGAGAATTCCTGCAAATGAGTAATTGTTAGAATGAATAGTTTATAATTCATGTTAATGTGATGGAGTAAACTTACATTGTAATTTTTTGTTTCTTATTATAATCTCTCTTGTTGTGTTTTCTTAGTGTAATCATAGAATTAATATAGTTTAGCTGTAGAAATTAGTTTAATTACTTTCTTCAATCATTCGATTTGCTAGTTAATAGGAAGAATAATCGGTACTAGTGTTTGAATCTGTTTTCAGTAGAAATCACCCTATACTTATTTGTACTAATAAAAGATAGGTACACTTGCTTATTTAACCGAGTAAAGGATAAACTATAGGATTTTAAATTGCATGACTTGGTAGCTCTATTTAAAGGCAACCAAGTTTTTGGCATCGTTGCCGAAGAATGACATCATCATTAGGAAAATTAGGAATCCTGTTCTTCTAACATTTGTTTTCTTTCCTTTTTGTTATTAGTTTATTTGAAATCCTTGTGCTCATATTAGCTTATTTGCTGATTTGCAGTTTATGACTTGGAACAGCACAACTAATCTAATTGACTTTGATTCTAAACCTAAGAGAACGCTCAAAAGGAACTTGAAGAAAGTTCGAGAGTATTTTGAGAAGCAAGCATTTAGTAGTAAGGAAATAAGAGCACATGAACCATTGAGAATCAAAATAGAGACATCCAAGTCATCCAAAATGAATAATCAAAACCAAAAAAGTGAGCCACCATTAGAAAACTAGTTCTTGAATTCAGAAGATGGTATCTAAAGAGTTCTAGCGTCGAATTTAGATCCACCTTTTGATGGAAATCAGAATGTAATACAGCTAAGGAATGAACCAGGAGTAAATCTGCTTGTGGCTCTAAGGACAACATTGGATTATTGTAGACCCAACCTAGATGAGGCTAGTACTAGCATTACTTGACCTAAAGTTCAAGCCAATACTTTTGAGATTAAGTCTAGTGTCATTCAAATGATCCAGCAGTGTGTTCAGTTTGATAGGTTCAATGATGAAGACCACAACAACCATTTGCAACAATTATTGGAGATATGTGATACTTTCAAGATCGATGGAGCTTCAGAGGATGCTATCCGCCTTAGGCTATTTTCGTTCTCATTAAGGTCCAATGCTAAGTAGTGGCTCAATTCTATGCTAAGGAATTCCATCAATACCTAGCAAGAGATGGCCGAGTTATTCATGAGGAAATATTTATCAAGAATGGCTAAGCTAAGGGTGGATATCTCTTCTTTTTGTTTGATGGATTCAGAGACTATATAAAGCATGGTATAGATGGAAGGATTTGTTAAGGAAGTGCCCCCATCATGGGCTTCTAGATTGGCACCAAGTTTAGACCTTCTACAATGGTTTGAATTATATAACCAAGTAGCTCATTGATGCAGCTGCTGGTAGAAGCCTAAACCATAAGTCACCGAAGTAATGCATCTAATTATTTAAAGATATGGCCAATAACCACTACCAATGGTCATCTGCAAGAGGAAGAGAAAGAAGGCTAGTTGGAAAACATGAGTTGGATGCCACTTCTACTTTAGCACATAAGGTAGATGTTTTGGCAAGGAAGTTTGATAGTCTCACAATGGACCATAATAAAGCTTTGGTAGTTTTAGATTCAGAGTTAGAAAGTTCATTAGAGTTTGATCAAGTAGAATAGGTTGACTACATAGGGAGTTGGACCAAACCAAGAAATAATCCTTTTAGTAACACATACAAGCTAGGTTGGAGGAATCATCCCAATTTTAGATGGGACAACAACACCGGTCAAAGCTCCAACATGCAACTTCCTAGATTTTAGAGACAAGTGCCTTCCCCTCAGAATAAGCCAATGTCAATTGAGGAGATTTTGACCTAATACATCAAGACCTTTGAGAATTGCCACTAAGGCACAAAAGTAGCCTTAAGAAATCAAGGAGCATCAATACACAACTTAGAGAATCAACTTGGGTAGATTTCTAAGATGTTATCTGATAAAGTTCTTAGGTCATTAGCAGGTAACATCGAGATGAACCCTAAGGAGCATGTTAAGGTTGTAACTCTTAGAAGTGGTAAGGAGTTACAAACTCCAAAGAGGATCTAAGACAAGAGGAAAGAAGTTGATGTTGTGGTTGAGGAGCAAGCAGTGAAAAATGTGTCACAAGAAGAGGAAACTTTACCTGTAGCACCAAAGGAGTACAAACCACCTTTGCCATAACCCTCTTGACTAAGGAAGGACAAGGATGATGAGCATTATATGAAGTTCGTAGAACTTTTCAAATAGTTACACATCAACCTTCCTTTGGTGGAAGCCTTAGGTCAGATGCCTAAGTATGCAAAATTCTTGAAGGAGCTTCTTTCAAACAAGAGGAAATTGGAGGAACTTTCCATTATTACCCTGGGTGGAGAGTGCTCTATAGTTCTATTGAATAAGTTGCTTAGGAAACTCAAAGATCCTAGTAGCTTCACCATTTCATGTTTAATAAGAGACCTCCTAGCAGAGAGGGCATTAGTAGATATTGGAGCAAACATTAATATAATGCCTCATAGTTTGTTCAAGAGATTGAATTTGGGAGAGCCCAAAAGCATGAAAATGAGCATCCAGTTGGCAAATAGATCCATGTGGTTTCCAAAAGGAGTTACGAAAGATGTTTTGGTAAAGGTATGACTTTATTTTTCCTGTAGATTTTGTAGTGCTGGACATAGACAAGGACATAGAGGTTTTACTCATTTTGAGAAGACCATTCTTGGCAACTGTTGGTGTTCTGATTGATGTTAAGGATGGGAAGTTGGTCCTTCAAGTCAAAAGTGAGGAGATGGTGATTAGAATGCCTAATGTCTTCAAGAAATCAATGAGTGGTGACGATGAATACTTTGCCATTGATTCTTTTGATTTCACCATTTTTGAGTTCTTGCAGGATATTTTGAGTAAGGATCCTTTTGAGTCATGCTTAACAAGAGGAAATGAGTTTGATAGAGTCAATGAGGTGAAAGACTTAATCACTCGGTTAGAGGTGTATACTGAACAATTGAAGGATTTCAGGGTTGAAGAGTTTAATCAGAGTAATATTATTTGTTTGAAGCCATTGGTTGAGGAGCCCCTTAACTTGGAAATGAAATAACTGCCCTCTTACTTAAAGTATGCCTTTTTGGTTGAGGATTCTAAGCTATCGGTAATCATATCATTGGTGTTTAACTTTAGCCAAAAAGAGAAACTTTTACCTTTTTTAAAAGAACATAAGAAGGCAATTACATGAAAGATATCAAACATCAAGGGAATTAGTCCCTTGATTTGTATTTTCTCTGTATATGTAGGAATTTCTTATGTGAAGAGTTTTGAAACTTCGTTTTGAGAATGTCAAATCCTAATATTCAGGGAGAGATTACCAATGCTAATAGTGATGTACATGGTTGTTGTTGCATTACCCAACTGTCACGCCCCGAAGCGGCAGAGTCGTAACAGCCCCGCCGTGTAAACCACCCTAAGATAGAAGTTGGCTTCACAACCGCTATCCTAGACCTGATCTACACAAGGCGTCCATAACTAACCCGCTTTGAGGTAGACAATTTGTAATTTAAATAAATCATTTACCTATAAAAGTGAGGAATTATATATATACGTTATCATTCAATTATTGCAGTTAAAGTTTACAACATTTCTCTATAGTATATTCCCTAGTTATTACATCACTTGGAAATGAAAAATAATTCTAAAATAAAAACTTAGACCTTAAAATATGTGTTTATTCTTCAATGTTTTTCCTCACTCCCCAGGATCCAGCAGTTGCTAGCTTCAGAGTAATTGGTTGCCGCTTCTTAGCCAGCACCTGCACGATGTCTATAGGGATGTGAGCAACCACAGCTTAGTAAGTTAGGACGGAGGACTTAAAACTATACCATACACACAATAAGGTTTTCAATCACTTATTAAGTGCAATGCATGTGCAAGCAAATGCCATCGCACGACGTTATCCGGCTCGTCGTGAGATTAGAGAAATTGCGCCCGCTCTAATCCGGGTTGAGGAGTTACCGTTAATGCAACAGCTCACGACCAAACCCAGGCTTGTGTAATGGAGACCTTGCTCCTCCCGCGACTACCTTCGAACCACTGTCTTCACCCCCACCGCGACCTCCTCTCCTGTCACTTAGTTCGACTGAGGATGAACAAGGGACCATTTTGCAATCCTGCGCTATCCCTTCCGAAGGGGTCGGTATTTGGCCGGAGAGTCCTAAATCCCCTAACGGGTTGCCATGCATGTTCGATTAAGAATACTGGTCGTATATTTGATTAAGTCCAATTTAGGGTGATCAATCATTACATACAATTCATACAATATGCGCCAAAGCAACAAACATAATCATAGCATCACCCATAATCAAGCACATGCACGCATTCAACTATCTAACAAGCACAACCAAGCATAATCTTAAGCCTCCAAAATACAACGTCGTATTAATCCCAACTTACCTCAACTCCTCGCTCGCTCACTCGAGGTCCGATCTGCTCAGGCCATCGCCGGTTATCCCTATAACACGAACGTGATTTCAGCTTTTCATATAACTATTATAGGTTCGTTTTATCCTATAATGCTTATTGTTAGGTTTTGTTTACGGTTTAATATGCCTAATTATCTAGGTATTAAGTCTTTTATAATTATTCTAGGTTTAGGTTTAGGTTTGGGTTCGGTCTCGGTTTCCGCATCAATTTCCAAATTAGGTTTTCGTTCGATTTTTAAATCCTAAACATGCTCGAATCCTAATGTGAAATTAATTACATTAAGCTCAAGTTTCCAAATATCCTATTGGGTCTTAATTTAGTATTCTAAGCTATTTGGTACACGCTAGTCCTAATTAGGGTATCGGATTTATCCCCGATGTGAGAAAATCTTACTTTTTTATATAATTACCTAAAATTCAATCTTAATTCAGATTTAATATTATTCTGATTTTTACTCTAATATTATCTAAATAACCCTAATTTTTCCATATTTATTAATTTACAATTTCACATATTACTAATTTCTTATATTACTTACCTAATTTCCTTAATTAACTATACTTAGTACCTAAATGCTAGGATTAGGGTTCCACTGCAGAGATTAACTTCCTTAAACATCTAATTACCATCTAAATCAGTAATTACTATCCTAATCACCTAATTAACTCCAAATTACCCAATTTTTTCATCATTTTAAGGCTAAAAATTAACTTAAAAATTTTGAAAATTAATTTTGGAAAAATGGCTTCATAGCACTGTTCTATGTCACATGAGCATCCTACAGAAAAATTTTGAGCCCCAAACTACATCCCTAAGCCTATTTAATTTCCGGTTTAATCATACTCGGTTTTGAACAATTTGTTAAGGACCCTATATTTCCAAACATAATTAAACTAAATCAACATTTTTTCCTAAATCTACATACAATAAAACGTCAAAATAACAAGTTTCATAATTTTCTGGGCAAAATAACTAATTTTATAAAATTATACAAGAATCGGGCTGGAATTTGGACTCACCGGTTCAGGTGGCTCCGGCCACCGCGGGCCGCCGTGGCCTTGTCGACCGGCCTGGGTGCTGCCACCATCGTATGGTGGTAGTGGCCGTCCACTCCCAGCTCCTCATTTGGTGTGGGTTCCCTTTAAAACCCCTAACTACACAGTTTTTCTTATTTTTTTTTATTTTTCTAGATTTCCTCTCGAATTTTCGACTCTCTCTAATTTTCTCTGATTTGTATCTGTCCAAATGAGCTTCTGAATTTTTCTTGCTATTTATAGACGAATTTTGTAATTATTATGCATTAATTTGATGGGATTTTGCCCCATTTCCTTGATTTTAGGCTTTTAGTTTGTCAAATTCTTATTAGTTAATTTTTTTCTTTTCAGTCCACGACCTGATCTTGCATCAGTTTATCCTCTTCTGATTTTTTCTGATTTTTTTATAATTATTTTGTATTTTTCTTTAATTATTTACTTAGCTTTCGGCCAATTTTAGTAATTACGCGTATTTTTATCTATACGTAAATACATGTAGGGTACACGTGAACATTCCTAAATATTATTTTGGTCATTCTAAAATTTTTAGTATACATATAATCTATCTCTAATAATTTTTCAGTTATTATATTACACTTTTTGCCTTTTCGATAATCAGCAGTTATTATGCTTAAAATTTGAAAATTTTATAGTCTCCTATTTTACTACTTATTTTCTTAAATTTAAGTTTACAGGGTCATTTTTACTAGTATCTTGTTAAATAGTTTATAATTTGGGTTTGATCGGATCTTTTAACCGATCGCCCTAAACCTTGAGTTCTAAGTTCAATCCTACGGTTATTTGGCTTAACTTTGGGGCTTACACCAACAAACACTACGAATTACTGATGAGTAGATATAAGACCTTACTACTATTGTGGCTAATTTTGCTATCTTGATTCAAAGAGTCATAGAGATTAGGTTGTGAGATAAAGTTATTATTGAATAGGGTTGTAAAAGGAGAGATAGGTCAAGAAGGAAAATAGATGAACAACAAGATCTAGAGCTAATCCTTATGAACCAAGCTCTACCTTGATGTGCCGATAGAGTGGTGAGACGGAGACTCGAGTTGGATGAAGTTGAAGGATATGAGGAGGAGGAGCAGTATGATGGAACTAGTGAGCTTAAGCTTAAAGCTCCTAAGAGAGCAGAGTATCTCAAAGTACAAGTCCTAAGCTTTAATAGGTCAAGTAATGCTAATAACTACCTAGACTAGGAAAATAAGATTGAAAAGATATTCGAATTTTATGACTACGAAGATGCCATTCATATTTAAGTGACTATGTTAGAGTTTTCTAAGTATGCAACAATTTAGTGGAAAAAGCTGTAGAATGTTCGCTTGAGAGCATGACATGAAGTCCAAACATGGAATGAGATGAAAAGAGTCCTATAAAGTAGGTTCGTTCTCAAACACTACAAGTAAGACACTGTTCGATGTCTCCAAGACTTGAGATAAGATAACAGATAAGTGGATGAGTATGTTCAAGAGTTTCAATTGCATATGATCCGATGTGATATTGACTAGCCCTAGATACAAACTATAGCATGATTCATTTCTAGGCTAAGGATTGAGGTTGGTAACATAGTAAAACTACAAAGGCTTACATCTCTAGATGAGACGATTCAAGTAGCATAAAGAGTCAAAAGATAGAGGTGGAACCAGATTAGCTGAATGCTGAGTATCTGAACAGGATTGCTAGCTAGAAGTGGCATGCTAAGCCGACCTTGAAATGACTAAGCACTGAATAGTTCCAAGGTGGACCGTTGGAGATAAGTGCTGAATCGACCTGAGGATGGCAAAGGTAAGGATAAGACTAAGGAGTATGAGGTCTGTAGAGACCAACGTTAGAGCTCTGGTAAAAAGACCCAAGAGATTAAATGTTTCAAATATCTCGACTATGGATATGTGGCAAGTCAATGTTTGAATCGACATGTCATGACTATAAAGGGAGATAAACCCTAGCTTAAAGTAGAGAGTACTAGTAAAGGAGAGGAAGAAATGGCAGTTAACCATATTATGGAAGAGTGTTAGGATCACCTTGATGCTATAACACCACTTGAAGCAAGTGCCGAGTACTATTTTGTCATTTGACAATCTATCAGTACTTTTGTAGCCGATAAGAATGAGCAAAGGGAGAACCTCTTCCATATGAACTACCAAGTGAATGGAAAATCATGCACATTGATCATTAATGGGGGAAGCTATACCAATGTCATCACATAAGGAGTTGTTAAGGCCATAAAGCTACCGACTTACCCTTACCATAAGCTATACAAGATTTACTGGTTAAATGAGAAGAGAGGTCTACCTATAGCCAAGCAAGTTAGTATGCTAATTATTGTTGGCGATAGGTATAAGGACAAGGTGTTGTGTGATGTCCTTCCCATGTATGCTTCATACACCTTACTTGACAGACCCTAGCTATTTGATTTGAAGGTGTTGCATGATTGGTATAGGAATACCTACACGTTCCAAAAGGACATAAAGAAGGTTATACTAACTCTTATGAGCCCCAAGGAAGTCCAGGAGTCTTAAGAGAAGATTGTCTGATCTATGCAACGAAATTCCTTGGTGATTTCCTATGCTCAAATTTACCAAGAAGTTAAGGATGAAGAATGTGCACTCTTGTTAATCAAGAAACTTTTAGAGTTAAGAGAAGCCAGAAGCTTACATGCTGAGGTGAAGATATTACTATAGGAGTATGCCGACTTGGTCCTTATCGAGATGCCATGAGGTTTACTACCCTTGAAAGGCATAGAACATTATATTTACCTTCAACCTAGAGCTGTTCTTTCAAACCAACCTACCTACAAGCTCAACCTCGAGTAAGCAATTGAGCTAAAGAAACAAGTAGATGAGTTAGTAGATCGTGGTTATGCCTAAGAAAGCATGAACCCTTAAACTGTGCCAATTGTACTTATGCAAAAGAAAGATGGGTTGTAGAGAATGTGTGTTGATAGTCGCACCATCAATAAAATTACTATTAAATACCAATATTTGATCTGACAATTGGATGATATGCTTGATGTGTTGCATAGAGCCCATATCTTTTCAAAAATTAATCTGAAGAGTAGTTATCATCAAATACGAATGAAACCTAGAGATGAATAGAGGACAGCCTTCAAAGCAAGGGATAGTTTGTTTGAGTAAATGGTGATGCTATTTGGTTTGACAAACGCGTAGAGCGCTTTTATGTGACTCATGAATCATGTCCTAAGAACTTTGATTGGTGAATGCGTTGTGGTATACTTTGATGACATTTTAGTCTATAGTGCTAACCTCATTTCTCATGTTGAGCATTTAAGATCAGTATCTGATATCCTCTAAGCCGAGTAATTATTCGATAACATGAAGAAATACATGCTCTGCCAAAGTAATGTTATATTCCTTGAATATTTTTATTCAGAGGGAGGAATTTAAGTCAATGATGAGAAAGTTAGAGCTATTCTTGAGTGGCCGACACTATCTAAAACTGCCAAAGTCAAAAGTTTTCATGGTTTGGCTTCATTCTGTCAAAGATTTATTTAGAACTTTAGTTCCATAACTGTACCACCGATCAAACTGACTAAGAAGAACTTTAAGTTTAAGTGGTTTAAGAAAGCTCAGAAAAGCTTTGAAGATATAAAGTCTTAATTGACATCAACCCTCGTACTCGCCCTACTAGATTTTGAGAAAGTTTTTGAAGTATAATGTAACGTATCTAAAGTCGGCATTGGTACCGTTCTTTTGCAGGAGCATCAACCAATAGCTTATTTCAGCAAGAAACATAGAGTAGCTGCCTTGAATTATTCGACTTATGACAACGGATTCTATGCCTTTGTCCGAACACTACAAAATTGGCAACATTACTTGCTATTAAGATAATTCATCATCTACTTAGATCATGAACTCTTAAATATCTCCGAAAGCAATAAAAACTTTTTTGGTATCATGCCAAATGAGTTGAGTTTTTAGAGTCCTTTTACTATGTCATTTGGTATAAGAGAGGAAGTACTAACACTATGGCCGATGCTCTTTCTCATCATCATACCATCATTACAATAATGCAAGCTAAGGTACTTAAATTCAACATCCTGCCCAATCAATATGAGCATGATCTATATTTTGGGCCCTTAGTGGTAAAATGCAACATTAGAGAAGTTGTGGATGGATTCTATTTAAGTTAAGGGTTTCTGATGAGTGGTTTAGCTAGAGAACTACTCATCCAAGAAGCTCATGTTGGAGGTTTAGTTAGCCATTTTAGAGAAAAGAGAATGATTGAAATATTGAGAGAGCATTTCTACTAGACTAGTATGATGAAGGATGTGTACCTAGTTCTGAGAGGTGTAAGGTATGTAAACATGCAAAGGGGTGAAAAGAGCTATATAGAGAGTACACACCCCTACCTATGCTTAAGCGACTGTAGACTAACTTGAGCATAGATTTCATGCTTAACTTACCCTTAACATCGAGAAGACATGACTCTATCATAGTAGTAGTCAATTGGTTCAATAGGATGAACTACTTCATTTCCTACCACAAAACCAATGATGCTTTATTTATTGCTAACCTCTTTTTTGCAGGAAATTGTGCAACTATATGGAGTGCCACGAAGTATTGTGTTTAATCATGACTCAAAGTTCACAAGCTTCTTCTAGATAACCCTATCGAAGAAACTCAGCACTAAACTTATGTACAGTACTTCTTACTACCCGCAAACAGATGGCCAAACCGAAGTTGTGAATAGGATAGTCGATAACCTCCTAGGAGTAGCTGCTGGGAAGAATTTACATGATTGGGACCTATGTCTACCTGTCAATAAGTTCACTTACAATCGCTCAACTCATAGCTCGATAGGAAGGTCACCATTTGAGGTCTTCTATAGACTTAACCTGAACTTATCCTTAGATCTGGTTATCATCTCAAACACTTAAGGAGAAAGTCAATTCAGCTTACAGTACACCGAGGAGTTCCAAAAGTTGCATCAAAAGGTTGTCGAACAACTGGCATAGACTATATAAAAAGAACAAGGAAGCCAAGGGGTAGATGAGTCATTTTCAATTTTGAAGACCTTGTTTAGGTCTACCTTAGCAAAGAGCGTTTCTTAGGGAAAAGGATGAACAAGCTATCCCTTAAATCATATAGGCCTTTTAAGATCATTAGGCATATCAACGACAATGCATATGAGCTTGAACTGCCTGAAGGATATGGTGTATCTACTACTTTCAATGTCATTGACTTAACGCCCTATATACCCAATGAAGAAGGGAACCAAGATTTGAAGGCAAATCTTTTACAACCTTAAGGAACTGATGGACTGCCAACCTCTAGCCCTCTTACGTGCACGTAACTCCGAGGCCTTTAGTCACTTGCTAGAAGAATTCTCTCTCATTAGCCTGCTAGAGACGAGATATGGCATGCTGAAGAACGGTAGGTGAACTCTTTGAGAACATAACTCGAGTACACCCTACTATATGTGATCCCTTATGCTATTATTGAGAACTCATTTGTCGAGGCCTATCTGCCAAGTGTCGAGAACTTCCTATTGAGTGCCAAGACCTAGTCCTTACTTGGCTGGTACTTCTCTTTTAGCCTAGTTCTTCTACATGGCAGCATTCCTTAAATGTCTCAGCAACTCTAGATGCTTCCCATCTACAACCCTTCTGAAGTGACCTAACTCAATTGCTGCGCATAAAGATTCCCCAATACAAACCCTTTGACTAACTGCTACCTATCCATTTTTTTTTTACGTTGTACTATTTTTCCTTTTTTTGGTCATTTATGCTTTTTGCCCTTTTTCATATGTACTAGGAATCTCTTTTCCTATAGGTCTTTTTATAATTTTTCTTATTTGTAATGTTTCCATAGAGACTTATTATAAGTAGTCCTTTCTCTTTGTAATTGGAAGACCTTACATTCCTTTCAGATATTGAATATATTATTCTTATGAGAAATTCCTCTCCAGGTCCATTTCTCATACACTCTTATATATTGTTATCGAGTAGCTTAAGATTAGTGGTGGGTAAACCTTAGCATTAGGTTATACATTACATCAAGTGAAGTGTTAAGTCGTGTTGTGTTTGTTAGTAAGTCATATTCTCCGAGCAGCTTCATGTAAGCTACTTTATACAAATTATTGACCTATCTATTCTACTTTCTTTGATATTTCGAAAGACCCATTAGATTCATATCCTCTACAGTAAGTCATAGTGATTACTAAGTTTCTAGACACATCAGAGCTAGTGGGGTTATGCTATCATTATGGCACCCAATGATTATGGAGGTTAAAGTTATAAAAAGTACAAATCAAGATATGCATGCAATGATTAAGGTTGGTCAATCTAACTTTTATTGGTTCTTATTAGTTATATATGCATCTTTAAATTTAATAAACTGTAAGACTTTGTAGGAGAACTTAAAATCATTTGCTGCTACAGTTGGAAATGCCCTTTGGTGTATTATGGGGGATTTCAATGATATTATATATAGAAAAGAGTCTTGAGGTAGTAAAAATTTTCCTTTTCATAGAGCTTCCCTCTATGCAAATTGTATGCATAGTTGTAATTTAGAGGATATGGGATCCATTAGACCACCATTCACTTGGTCCAATGAACAAAAGCTTACAAATTTAATTCAAAGAAGGCTTGATAAGGCCTAGTGTAATAATAGGTAGAGAAACTCATACCCTAAAGCTCCGGTCTTCCATTTAGCCAAATGGCAATTTGATCATTACTGGTTACTAATTAAAACTAATGCTTACAAGTTAGATAGCAAAACACTAAAACCATTCAGGTTTTAGCCAATTTGGTTACTAGAAAATTCTTACTTAGAATTAATCAAAACTGTTTGGGGGAACATTTAGGAAATTTACTGCAAACCTTAGAGGCACTATCTTTACAAATAAAAAAGTGGAACTATGAAATATTTAGTCATGTGATAGCACAAAAATGAAAAATACTAAGCAAACTAGATCTCATTAATAAAGCTTTAGTAGAACATCTAAAGGAAAAGGTAGTACCTTAGAAAATATCTCTTAAAACACAACTAAACCAAATTTTAGAAAAAGAAGAGTGGTTATGGAAAATGGAAACGAGAACAAGATGGATTTAAGATGAACAAAGAAACACTACATATTACCATGCAAAAGTAAAAATGAGAAAAGCAAAAAATAAAATCTTAGGGCTATAAACCGAAGGGGAAAATTGGATATATGAGGAACAAGAATTAAGAGATCACTTTATGAGGTATTTTGAAAAATTATTCAATACAAGTCATGAAGCAAGCCCATTAAGAACCCTGATATTATTAAAGTTCAAATATGTTCCTATTAAGGAACATAAACAAGAATTAGATGAACAATTAACTAGGGAGGGAATTAAGAATGCTCTATTTTCTATTCGTTCATGGAAAGCACTTGGCAAAGATGGTCATCACGCATATTTTTTCAAGAAATGATAGAAATTTATGGGATTGGAAATTATAAAACTTATCCAAAGGGTGTTCAATCTAGAATCTTTTCTAGAAGAGATTACCACTACCAACTTTGTTTAATTCCTAAGTAGTTAGGGGCGAATTCTATAAAGATGTATAGGCCAATTGGTTTGTCTATTACATTATATAAAATTCTAACTAAGGCACTTATACATAAGCTAAGACCATGCTTAAATCATTTGATTCATCCTACTTAGGGGAGCTTTATCTTCAATTGAAAAGTAAGTGATCAAATTATCTTAATCAAAGAATGGTTACATTTCTTTCAAAATAAGAACACTCATAAAAGTTGGATGATGATAAAAATTAATCTTGGAAAAGGCCTATGATACCATCGAATGGAACTTTACACATTGGATTTTGAGTAGTTTGAATTTCCTCAAAAGTGGATAAAACTAATATGTAATTGTACAGTAAACACTAGTACCGAAATCCACATTAATGGAACACCATTAAGGCAATTTACACCTAGTAGAGGTATAAGAAAAAGGGACCCTCTGTCCCCTTACTCATTCGTTCTCTCTTTAGAATTTCTTAGTAGAATGATAAAGGTGGAAATTGAGAATAAGAAATGGGCAAGTTTTCAATTGAGAGAGTCTAAGTTGAGAATATCCCATATACTCTTTGTGGATGACATTATCTTAGTAAGAAAAGCAACACTAGAGAATGCAACAGCTATGAAGGCTATACTAACTAAATTCTTATAACTATCAGGATTAAAGATAAATGAGTAGAAATCACAGATGTTATTCTCTCAAAACACATCAACTCAAACTAAGGAAGAGATTAAGGATGTCTTTAAATTTAAGTGTGTTCAAATGATAGATAGATAAATATCGTAGGTATCTAGTTAAGGATGGTACTAAACCATCAACAAATGATTTACAATTTTTAATTAATAATACACAAAAAAAAGTTAAGTAGATGAAAAGTTAACATCCATCAATAGCAAGAAGAATGCTTTTAGTAAAGTAATCTCCATAAGATATTCCAAAGTACTATATGCAAGTTAGCATATTGCCTGCTGAAGTTATTGATCAAATAGATCATATTACTAGGAACTTTATTTGGAATGGAGTAAATCAAAAGGAAAGAATTCACTAGATAAATTGGAATGTTGTGACAAAAGAGAAAGAACAAGGGAGTTTAGAACTCATTAACTTACAGGCTAAAAATAGAGCATGCATGCTTGAAAGATATTGGGAATTTCATATAAAGAAAGTGTTATAGGGACAATTGATGTGGGCAAAGCATAGTAAACTTTGAAAGGAAAACTAGCAAGGCGAGTTCATGAGATCACATCAATGTAAGGAAATTATTAGGAGTGCAAGGATCATATAGGAAATGCACTTTCAAGTCTTTAATGACGGAAGACATACTAGTTTTTGGTGGGACTACTGGTGTAGGGTAAACAACGTAAAATTAATCATTCAAGGCCCAATTAACAAGGATTCATGGAATTTAGCTATTTTGGATGCTTGAACTAATAGCTTAGCTTGGAATGATGATCTAATAGGTTTTGAGATCTCAAGCATCATAAATTGTCAGATTGGTCCTATAGTTCTTATGAAGAAGAGAGGATGAATATAGTCTTTCATAAGTTGCAAGGATAAATCCATCTCTTCAAGAATCCCAAAATTACATATTACAAAAAGATGAGCAACAGGTGAATAAGTGGAGATGGCTATAGAAATCGATTTTCCCACAAAAAGTGAAATTATTCCTTTAGAGAATTATGAATGACAACTTACTTACATCACTAAACCTTAAAAAAAAAATGAATATAAATGTAAGTAAGGGTTACCCTCATTGTGGAGTGCTAACTGAAGACATACAATATGTTTTTCATGAATGTATCAAGCTAAAGGATGTACTTACAAATTGGGAGACAAACTCTATCACTCATCAATAGATAAATCAAAACTTATTTAAATGGATAAAGGTTAACTGTCACATTAAAAAGAAGGAATTAAGTCAACTAAGGCCAACAATAAGTACTATCTTTGGAATTATATTATGGCAAATTTTGAAAATTAGAAATCAACAAATTTTTAACTCTTCTTAATCACATCCACCTAACATTCAAAGCATTAGGCAACTAGCAAATGAATACTAGGCTTTACTATGAAGAAGGAAGCAAATAGCAAAAATTGAAGCAATTAATTTATAACAGATGCCACCAATGCAAGGATAGTATAAATTGAATACAGATGGGTCTTTAACAGTAAATAAAGAATGTACACCAATCGCTACATTTCTAAGAGACGTAGAAGGAAGAGGGACATTTAGATTTAGTAGGAAATTGATAGTAAATAATGTTGTTTTGCTAGAACTTTAGGCAATATACTTTAAGATTCTACTTTGTATACATCGTATATATTTAAATATTGAACTTTCTATAGATTCAACAACTGTAGCTCTTCTTATTACTCAAGTAAGAAACATAAAATATAGATATTATAATGCCGTTATGGCTTGCAAGGAAATCGTCTCCAAACTACAAGGTTAGAGGATTAAAGCAATACCAAGGGAAACAAATAAAGTTGTTGATATGCTAGCTAGGTAGATGCATGAAAGCAAGAATGAAATTTTGTTTTTGAGAACTCCTCATACAGCTATGCACCCCATTTTACAAGAGGATATTCTAGGACATGGAATGTGCAAATGTATTGAGACAATGGGTACTTCTATTATTATGCTTCGGAATGATGGTGTTTTTACCTCTATTAATCATAGCTCAAATGGAGGTTAGATATTTGTACAAGACTTTATCTTTCTATTATTAATTTTATTGTGGTTGTTAACCCAAAAAAAATGACAAAAATATATAATCATTTTTAAGTGACTATCATAATAACCTATGAGATCACATCCTACATAGATTTATACCCAAACTTTTAATTCTATTTTTAAATTTATGCAAGAAAAGGCATGTAGCACTTCTATTTCCTAAAAGGAAAAGCAAAAGCTAGCTACCATATAGTTTCTCAAACCAAAGAGTTTCCGTTAAGCCATAATTATTTTAGAAGTTTAGGGATGATGGTCACTCTTTTCAAGAGAAATTAAGTGGTAAAATTATTGTTAAGAATTCTAAAGGTAAAATTGTCTTTTAGAAAGGATTAAGAGGGGAAAATACTACACATCAAGGTATGAAAACCAAAATAATAAAAAAAAAAATCGAACAATCAACATGGTTAAACTATTCAGCCAACAAAAATGTAGTTAACTATCGTTAGCCAATAATTAATTTCATCAGGTTAAATTGGTAGATTGGTTGATGTTTTAAAATGTGGGAAAAGGAAAAAAAATCCCAAAAATACCATTACCCAAAATCTCCTCTTCAAGAGGCAAATTTGTATTGTAATGCAAAATCGTCTCTCCTTAGCTCAACCTAAAATCATATTTGAATCAAATAGTACACCTTAAATTGAATTTTATCCTATACTATATGAGTGAAATGTTCAGTTTTCCCTTGTTTCTCTATCCTATAATTACGGCTTTTGAATTGATAGAGAACCTTTTGTTTTGTAGCTGTATGAATCGATATTACAATTTTAGTTTGGTTGCTTTAATTTTGGCTCAATCCAAAATCATCTATTCTAACCTAAATTCACCTCCCCTAAAGGCGATTTTAAACATGAAAATACATAGTAATCTTTAACACAGCTAAAGCACTCGAATTTAGAATGGCATATTCAATTATAACAATATGAAAGCTCTAATACAACTTTCAAATATCTACATGGTGTTTAGAAAGTAAGGATAAAACACAATCTCGAATGTGAAATATCTAAATCTGATGTCATCGAAGTGTAAGTAGATGAATATCTTGAGGATCTACATCAGGTTAGAGCTGCACTATCTGGTTTGCATCTAACTGGGTGATTTGTGCCCCATCCTAACTATAAACACCTGAATATGATGCATGCATAAGGACTAGAGTAGGGTGCACCTTTGTGAGTCCTTCGCCTACGTCGTTGTGTTGAACTCTAATTGGCTTCCTCAATGGTACAAGGGGAGTACGAACTTAACTACTAGAGGTCTCTCCAATAACCGAGGTATAGAGCATCTATCTGTTGGAGCTCTCCCTTATAAATGATGTCTGAAACTCAAATCCTAACAGTTTAAGAGATATTACTGGCAATGGGTACTCCAAACACATATTGTCCCTAACGTTAATCTGAACCTGTCGTCACCTTTAACCCCTAGCCTAACCCCATCCTAGTAGACAATGGCACCCTCTTTGCTGAGGATCGTAAGCTAGAGAGCCTCCATGCTCCATATCTGGTACCGACTTAGTGCATCGTTTAGGTAGATATCCCCAAGTTGTTGAATGATGGCATCTATGCCTAGCTGCTCCACCATGATATCCTTATATGACATTTAAGGCAACTTATAGATGAAATCTGCTTATATGTAAAAATAAATAAATAAATAAATAAATAAAGGGATTAGTTAACATATGAAGGTAGAGGTATAATTTTGGTCAAGGAGAATGAAGCTGAATGAGTACCATGTATATTCAGGAGGCCCCTAATTGGTTGATATATCGCCTAATGATCTACTGGTACCATTCATTGTAGTGTGGAGTTACATCGGGCGGTGATACTATCGGAACAATCATGGTACATCAATCTACTAGAGTGAGTAGTAACCTAATTTAACTCTGTTTGACCACGTTGGTTTATGTCATGTAGCTCTCGAGATGTATCAATAGGGGAAGGAATCCCTTACATCCTATCAAACTGTTAGGTAACCTAATCTAGGAAATAGAACTCGACTAGATGGAAGCAAATCAAGGGTACATATAGCCTATATATCATTACTGATACAGTAGAAAGCAGGGAGCCTACCAATATCTTCATGAGAGTAAGGCATCTATACAACCTGCAAAATTAGCTAATTAGAACATTTAACCACGTAACGTTGTGGAAGAAAATATAACTATAGTTAGTAACTTATATACTTGCTCTGGATGCTAGCAATCAAACACATCCCTATACTGTCTAATAACATTGGAAGCTTCAAATAGTGAACTCAACACCCCATCGACTCATCAATGGGTCATCATCCATTACTGCCATTATCCTACTTTGCAGTGGAGCAATATGTAGGAAGTGTTTCGATGCCCACACTTAGAGTAAGATGAGTAGCCCATTAATCTCGCCTACATCCATCCATGACACTAGATACAACTAGCGATATAGCATCGTAAGGCATGCAACACCTCAAGCATATTTGGCACTTGTAAAAAGGTTGGAGAGGACGGGGAGAAACATTAGATGCATCATGTTATTGGACTTGTTTGAGAATAGCATGCCCCCAATTAGTTACATAATATGCGCTCTGGTATATTGTTGTACAATAAGATCATTTGCATCATCAAGAAGGTCACCAAAGTTGTCTTTTAGCTAAGACAACTTAACTCCCCATTAATAGCATTTAAAGGGGGGCATAGTGTAAACCCTACTTTTAGTAGGCCTAAGACTTGATTAAGAGTACCTTCAGAACGTTCCCAAAGATCAACCGAACCAAAAACTTAAGTTTATATTTAGGAACAAATTAAATTTTTACAATTCAAAAGCCAATTGTCGATAAAACCCGAGCTTGAAGAACTGCGAGCTCTGAAGCTACTTAAAACCCTAAACCTTAAAACCATTAAGGAATTTTAACCCTAAATAATTAATCGATAATTTAATTTGAATAATTCCATTGAACTTTAGAAAATTTCACAATTCTACAAAAATCAAATCATAAATCACAAAACAATGTAAGATAAAAATCCTAAAACAATGTAAGATAAAAATCCTAAAACAATTTTCTATAAGGCTATGCCCTTATCTTCATGCATAAGCCTTACATATAAATAATTAGACCAACCAATCACCTTAGATAACTTATCAATTGAGAGTTGGAATCATTTATCAATTGATAACTTATCAAAATCTAGTGATAAGACAATTTCCTTATCACCTCTTCACTTATACTACATATGGACAAATTTTCACAAGAAATCATGAGCTTAGGTTTAATAAAGGTGACAAGACCACTTCATGGCATAAAAAGACTTCCAATGGCAGATTTAAACAAGAAGGAATGGGGGGCCATATTCTTGTCTTTCAAGCATCAATCACTTTCTCTTACACATCACTATTCACCCCTTAATGCTTACATCATCAAGAGTTGCAATTGTTGACTTTTGTCTAAACTACAAGACAATCAATTAAAGCTACTTGCACACACTTATTTCCTCATTCAAAATCTGCCACTCTCTCCCTCTTTCACTCTCATTCTCACTTCCTTTTCTCTCACTTTAAACATAAATCAAAAGAAGAAATTAAACTCCACAAATTCCCAACATTGCCGCCACCATTTTTGCTTCCATACTCATGGCAATTTCTCTTCTTATTCTTGTGTCATTTTCTTTCATCATCTAAGATCTTTTAGAACCATTAGAATCTTCCATAAACCCCTTTCCAAAAGACCAAAAGGTTTGGGTTTCAAAGGGTAAGCAAAAAGGAGGAAGCAAAGTTAAAGGCTTAAGAGGAACCTTAGTGCACAACCACCAAACTTTGCGTTAAGGACGAGTAAGTGATTCTTGTGATGTGTGGATTAATATTTATGTTAGAAGACTTGGATTTCTTGAAGATATGAGTAAGGTTTGAGTTGTTATAGCACAAAAATTCGTTTTAAGAAACAAACCCTAAAACCATTACATGAAGTTGAAATATGAGTATGTAAAGTTGGTGTTTTGTATGGACATTTGTTTAATGCTTTGAATGGAAGATTTTAAGCTAAGGAAATCTTGAAATGAGAACTTTAATGAAGGGTAAGCATGCTGGACGTGAAGGTTCCATGATCATTTGAATGTTGATTTTGTTTCCATTAAGTTAAACATGCTCAAATCTAGACTTAAGTTAAGGAAAAATCCATCACCTGAAGTTTTATGAAGAAACCAACTTTGTATGACATGAGCTATGATATGGAGGTTTTATGAAGTATAAGATCTTTTATTTCTTTATGTGGAGAATGAGTTAAAGGATCATTTGATGGAAGGAAACTTAAGTTAAGATTTATACACAAGTAGTTAAGTGCATAATCTATCACCTAAACTTAAGGAAATAATGGAACAAGTTGAAAAACCAAGTAAGGACCCCTTAGAACCAACATGAACAGATCTGGAACGTGGGTAAATGAGGCCTAAAAATATGATAAAAGTGAAAGAACAAAGTGAAAAGATTAACCAAAGCAAGTATGATTAGCATACAAAGCCTAAAACTCAAAACCGGGCCTAAAACTCTCAAAACAAGCTTAGAACTCTAAGATGGGCCTTCGACAAAAATCTGACCAGCAACTTAAAGTACCAAGAGAAGTTGTTTTGAAGCCTATAAGAAATCCACCTAAGGCCCCATAAGCCCACCAAAGTCATTAACTTTAGTTTGAACTAAAAACAAGCCAATTTGATAACTTAAGCCCACTAAAAGGCCAAAGAAGTGGTTGTTAGCCTTAAGAATATAAATCAAAGTTGTAAATCTGATCTCAAGGAGTATTTTAAGCTTAGGATAAAATCTAAAGACCAAGCCTAAGGAATTTCTCAAGTTATTAAAAAGCCCATTTACCAAACAAGGCCCAAAAACATTCCAACACATGAGGAATGCTACTGTTCTGACCCATGGACAGAATTGTATACCTCATTTCGAAAATCTAAACATATGACGTTAAAGTACACTTGAAAACGATGAAGATTGACTATAAGATCATAAAAATCGGATTTGAAACGAAAAAGTTATACGCGATTGAACTTTAGGTAAAAACCGGAAAAAATTACGAAAACTAGTTAAGAATATAACTTAAGGAAAACTTACATAGTTTCTTAAGTTTGTTTCAATTCCTTATAAAAATTATTTCAATGACCAGGGGACACTGTTTACGGAGAGGACTTGCCTCCGGATTATTTTGACTGACCCACATGGCAGAGTGAGTAAATTCCCAATGATTCTTTACTTGATTGTGCTTGTAGAATAGATGCACCTAAACTATATATATAAATTTGGATGCTTGTGGGATATGGGAGATGCATGTGTTTGAATTTATGGATGAATGCGATGATTTTTTTTTAATTATATATAATAATGGGAATTGTTTGTAATGCATATATATATGTGAATTGTATGGAATGAAATTGTTTGGCCACTCTAAAAATCAAGTTAATCACTTGTACGATTAAGAACTCAAAATGAATCATGCATTCCCCATATTGCATACGGATAACACCGACTGCCGCTTCACGCAGAAGATGGGAGGGGACTCACAGGAATACGAGTTTCCTGCAGGATTGGGCACTAGCTATGTCATCATATATATATTGAGTCTCTAACCTAAGCTGATGGGTTTACTAGGCGCCGGGAGACGCCAACCGTCGGCGAGGGGCCAAGTCTTATGGCTTCTGCTTAGGGCGTGTGATTGTGGATTGCGGAGGCCACCACACCGCTAGACTTGGGATTTTGGAAATATGATTTATTATTCGGTAATGAAAGTATATATATATGTATATATATACATAGTTTTGTTTTGACTTAAGCACAGTAGTGCTAATGAATTAAAACCCAAGGTCTAGAACTCGGATTTTGGTTTGGGTCGGTTAATTATCTCCAAACCCCGACTTCAGGGGGCGTAATTCTGAGTCGTATGCAGTTCTTAGGTCACTGCATGCGTTTTTGGCATACTGATTGTTCATGCATTCATATGATTGTGCATATAATAAATTTCTGCTATGTGGTATTGACGAGGGTAATTATCTCACTAAGCGTAAACTTACACCCCAACAGTTCTTTTCCTTGCAAGTTGATCAATAGTTGGGAAAGGGGATAGGAATCGAGTGCAGAGTGCTACCATTGAATCAGTATGATGAAAAGCTTGTGTAATTAATTCGGAATGTTCTGAAAAACGACTAATGTCTCATTTAAGTTTACTATTTTTAGTAAGTTTAGAATCTTCGAAAATTGTCTATCCTATTTCATTATTTTGGTAAGGGATACCGATTCTCTGCGGTTCTGAGGAATTGTGGAAAAATTGGATATCCATAATTATATATATTATATAATGAGTCAATGAAATAAAATCGAAGACTCTAGCAAACAACTATTTAGAGTTTTGCAATCTCTGACTTGCAAGGCGATTTTCTTATCATAGGTGCACACATGATATGGAAATTTTAGGCAATACTACTAGGCCCCTACTAGGGTCGCCACACATAGTCTAAGTAACTATAGGCATAAGTTAGCTTAACCAGACTGCAAGCCGTTCGTCACAGCCTGACCATCAACCAATAGACTAAGCAGCATAGAAACATCTAAGAGTGTAACTATCAACTCCCCGATGTAAAAATGGAAGGTATGTATCTCCTCTCTCTAATGCTCCACTAAGGCTATAATCAAATGCTAATTAAGCTGTATGAATGGTACCTATCTAGAACCAAGAAAGCTAACATACTTAAAGTATGGAGACATCCATAGGTCTATTGGGATCTCTTGTCCATCTCTTCATCTAAATATGGCCTCTTATCTATGACATCTGAGCCATAAACTCACCTACAAGTTACATTAAAGACAAATAAGTGTTAGATGGAATCATAAGGATTGAGCTGCATCTGAGTTCCAATGTTATGTGTCCTCATCTAACCACCCTACACCATCTCAAACCTGTAGGATCCCTACAACTGAAGTAATGACCTATCAATAGGTCCTAGATCAATCTGCACTTACAAAAAGAGAATGAAACCGTAAGAGGCCACTCTACTGGACAACCAATCATAAGCAACAAAGGTACCTAATAAAATATAAAAACTAACAACAATAATATATAACTAATTGTAAGTATCAATAGACCATTCATAAATGCTACAACAATGTTAGTAGTGGATCTACTAAAAGTAGACTACTGCCCTTGTTGAGGGCATCATCTCCTATTATGCCATTCAACGCTCGCATAATCCACATAGGTATGGTAGTGGCCCTTTAATGCCCATAGTCTCTATTTACATCCCTTCTCCCAATTAGTACATCTAATTAACCAGCGAGTAGGCTCTAACTCCTTTATTATGAAGTCATGATGGTTCATAACATGATGCACTTTCACTACTATCTTTAAGTGTTCTTTTCTCTAAAACCACACTTTTTCCTTAAATTCATCGCTGAAGCTCCATTCATCATCATCTATACTTTCATTAGACAATACAAGGCTACTACAAAATTGGTGTCATATAGAACTATATGGGTTCTAACATCCTAACTGCATTCACATTTGTGGTCAACCCCTGCCTCCAATCATTTCTCTTACTCAACCCTTCAACTTCTTTAACCTTGTAGAGCTACCCTTCACTTTGAGTGATATCATGCTTAGAATTGGTATCATCCAAATCTTTTTCAATATCTATACAAGCTATTTCATTTTCCACATCTTTGTCCCTATTGGATTCAATTGTCATCATTATGTTACCCCGGTAGGGTATGCTACAACTAGTGGGTATATCATTGTATGGAATCAGTTGAGATTGAAACACTAGATTTCCTACTTGAAACCCTACATTCCCATCATACCCTCTAAAATCATATTTAGTAATTGGTGGAATGTTGATTTCATGAACTTCAACATGGATTTATGTTAAATGGCTTACTATACCACTTGCTAGTAAGGATGCCATTAATTGTTGCATGTCATAATTGTTGTTTATAGGTATAACACAAAACATGTCCTTGCTCCTTCTTACATGGGGACATTGGTGAATCAAATCAACTCGATGAGTCGTCATGTTAACTTGGAGCTAATTTCATATCAAGCCAGCTAATTGATCATAGGTTGGTCCAATTGTTGCCCCAACTACTATTGTTGGGCGCTTATCATAAGGCATCCAATTTTCCCTTTCCACAATATTTCCTTTAGTGTAACAAACTACCCTCATGTTATCCATTCTTACTTATGTGTTACATTAGCCCAATAAAATTCACATCACCGAAAACAATTCATATCTTATGTGTATAGCCATACAGTCATGATACCTACTGACTTGATGAACAAAATAAATATAACAAGCGTACTCCTCACGACAATTGGTTATTCCCTAACTATTTTATTCATATAAAAACTGATTAACTCAATCAGTTGCTTTGATATTTTATAAGTCTACTCAGATCACAAGTTACGTGTACATGTATAATAACTAACACGTAAAATTCAAAAGTAAAAATATTCGATCTATATAACAATATACCATCATATTCTCAACAAAAAACTTATTTCACATTTTTACATGATTGTAGAATTGATCAAAAGAGGAAAAAAATGTTACTTTTTGGTTTATCGACTTCTAGAGAGAGAAATTGAGGAGATCACAAGATTTTAACGTTGTAATCTAAAAAATTTCCCTAAGAATTGTTGTTTGTCATGTTCTCGTGAAAAATCTACAATTTTTTAAAAGAAAAACGAGTAGAAAACGATTTTATGTAGAGAAAATATGCATACGAGAGAGGTTTTAGAGAGAAGGAGAGAGGCTTTCCAAAATAGAAATGGAAGATGAAGAAGAAGGCTTGGTGATGGTTTGTGCCATGCAAAATCGCCTAAGAGGCGTTTTGGTTAAAGATAAAATTTTAGATATTGTATTCTTGAGAGTATTTTTCTAAGAACAATAATTTTTGGATTTTTTTTCACTATTTTTTTTTTCCTTTTCCCTTAAAATGCAAGGATGATTTCATTTTTTTTTTTAATCTTTTAGTTTTTAATTTACTTAATTTTTTCTCAAATTTGTTTTACTTAGTTAATGCCTTTTGCAAATAAATTCACCTACCTACACTCGCTTAATGTTTATACCCTTATTATCTTAAAATTAAGCATTAGGATCTATCTTTATACTTTTTATCTTTCTCAACGATTTTACTCTTTAAAATTAAAAACATTGTAAAATCAATGTTAAAATATTGATATAGAAAATTAAATGCTAAGATCCCGTTGTGTAGTACATAAATATAGATTTTTCTATGATAACATCAGTAATATTGTATTATCGTAAGACTAGCTAAAGTAACTTGTTATAGAAATAATCAGCTAACCTTCTATAATTAGTACATTTTATCTTCCCTTTTATCATTTAATTAATTATTCAAGAAAACTATCAATTTATTATTTAAATAATATGTTAGTCTATTTTAATAAGATGAATGGTATAAATTATATTTTATTAAATTAATTATTTAGATTGATAAATTTTATGATAACATTTTTTTATAGCCTTTTCATAAAATAGAGTTTATTAGTGGATATGTATCTCTTATGGTTTTAGTTTTACTGCGATATTCACGTGTCCCTTTCTTCTTCTTTCTCTCTCTCTGTCAGCTGCGTTCCTGTTTGTGTTTTTCCTGTTTTGCCTTCTTTTATTCCTATTATAAATATTAGTATCTCTCACCTCTATTTCCCTCCCCCGCTCCTCTCTCTTTCTCTCTGTGTCTCTCTCCCTCTCTGTTTGTGTGTTTTGTTTGTTTCGTGTTGCAAAGCTTATCGCTTTCGTTGACGGTGCTGGTCATATATATATATATATATAAACGTCAGACTTCTTTTCCAGGTTCAATCACACTATTCTCTGAATTAAATTGATGATGGAGTCGTGGAAGCAATTAGGATTAGGAGCAAACTGCTCCGCTTCTTCTTCTTTGTCGACTACCTCTTCCTCGTTTGCTTCGGAGTTGTTTGGTTCCAAAGAGACGTCTTCTTCTGAGTTATTCGGTTCCTTCTTCCCTCCTCCATCGAAGGTATTGTTTCCGTGTACGGATCATTCTTGATTTTCCTCGCGCCAATATGGTCGCTGCATTTGAATAGTCTTTTTTCAGTTATTTTTTTTTTCTCTGTATGATGTGAAACTTGTTAAAACGACCCGAAGATTGGTTTTGGAATTCGGTCATGGTACGTTTGTTTTTTTTTTCTTTTTAGCGTTTTGATGTAAATTTCTTGGATTGATCAGGTTCATGGAAATATGGAGGAGGCTTTGCGTCCCGAGGGAGAAAGAAATCAGGATTTTGCTAATGAAGGATGGAAAAGCAACTCTGGAACGACAGGTATTATTATATAATGAGTTTTTTGCTTAATTTAATCTCGAACCATTGGAGGAAGAGAAAAAAAGAAAAGGGAAAACAGAATCAGAAAGTTAATATGGCTGCTTAAAGTGATGATGCCCATACTCAGAGTTCCTGCAGGGCTTCAATGTTTTATTTTATTTTATTTCCGTTTATGTGATGGAGAATCATAGTTGGACCTTCTATCTCGGAACACAGTCACGGTATAAACAGATGATAGTGTCTGGAGCGTATAAGTGGTCCCATGGAGTGGCCTTGAGAAGATTGAATTTGGAAGATTGTGCAATTTGTCATATCAACTGTCTCGAGTTTATTCACTGTACAGAACTTTATATACATGATCCATGTTCACAAAATTTCCTCTGACTTGTTTCTACTAACAATATGGGTATTTTTTTTATTTTACTGATTGTTGCTGTCTTTTAGTTGCACTAACCTTATCTACTAACAATATGGATATTCTTATGCAAGTGTCTTGTTATATATTTTTAATCAGAAATGGATCATTTACTCACTTTTTGCTCTTTCAGATGATACATCAAAGAGCAATGAAGGGGCAAGCCAGAGCAAATCAAGCAGAGATGTGAATTATATTTATCAGGAACAAAGGATGCAGCCTTGTCATCTCAGTTCATCTATTTACTATGGTGGTCAAGAGAATTATTCTTTTCCTCAGAACCAGAATCCTGGAATGAATCCCACGGTAAGTTTCTATCACAATACAATGGACAATTCTTGTATGGTGCTCTCCAGTAAATGGAAATCTTGGCATGTTTTATAGAATTCATGCTTAGTGATTCCAGAGTTCTCTAATCTTACTGTCAAATATGATTCTTACCTTTTCCTTAGGGAAAAATGTCTGATGAAATCATGCATAAGGACTAAGCAGAACAAATATATACTTGAGCAATATTGTAGGGTTTGAGTATGATTTTGCTTATTATAGCAGCTGCTATGGCATTAAATGATGATGTAAATCATTTGAAAAACGAACATATTCACTTTAGAGTTATCTCTTTCAAGCTCATAATTATACTTTCTCTTTGAACCATGTGTGTATCCTGTTATTATATTAATGTATTGAGCGTCTGATCATGTTCTGTCCTGTTATCTCAGTTCAAGAAGGATGCTGGGGAGGATGATCCAGGAAGTGCCTCTCGAGGAAACTGGTGGCAAGGTGGTATACATAGCTAATAGAAGTTTATGCTGTTGGAATACGTGCTCTATGTTTGTTTAACAATTGTTTTTATCGTCTTTCTGCAGGTGGTCTATATTATTGATTGATTGCTCAGTTGCCATGGCGTATATAGCAATCAAGGTAATTTAATTGCTTTAGTTGTGTAATTTGTCTATCTTCTTTCATTTGTTTCTCATGGTATAATTGGTAGAATGACAATGGATATTTCTTTTCGTGCATCCATCTGGTCAATGTGACAGCAGTAGTATACGATGAGCATTTGTTCTTCTGGCCAAAAGAGAGTTGTGTATTCTAGGGTTATTTTCAATCACTCATACTAGAATATTTCGCAGTACAAATGGGGAAATATGGCATATTAGAAAACCTTCATGTATGGAAAGACGGTTCACTCGAATTCTATTATATGTGTAGATTTCTTACCAAAGATTCTATTGCCTTAGAAGGATTGGAGTTTTAATTTATGTTTGCTCATTAGCTGGGGGAAGTTACATGAATCTCGATGGAGGAATCGTTTGAACATTGGAAAACCTTTTCTTAGAATGAATGTCAGCAACTAATTAGCCATTTTCATTTACTTGTTTGCCCCTCATCTCAGAAATGTTTTCTGGAAATGAAAGTGAAAACATTCAAATACAACAATTGGCATAAGTTTAGCCTGGCGTTATAGCATGCTTGTCAATGATTTCCTTCAATGCATCTGATGGACGTGGATATGTGTTTTAAATATCTTTTATCCAAATTATACAAGTGTACACCTCAAGAAATTACTAAGGACATAGAATTAGGAAATTAGGATGGAGAAAATTGTTATGACAGAAACCATGCATCCTTATATTTTTCCCGTGCTTTTCTTTTTACTCACTGCAATTTCGATTTGTTGAGCCCTCCATGATGGGCTAGAAAGATAATCTAATTAATGCTTTTTTTTGCCCCGAATGATCAATTGCAGGTAAATAGCAATATCATAGCAGTATAAACTACTTACTCCTGGAAGATAGGGATAGAAGACAAGTTGCTGCTCCTACAGCCTAAAAATGTAGTCGTCTTACTATAGTTAGATTGTCCTTTTCTAATCTATAGTATTTAGATCTTATTTCACTGTAAAGAATGTTTTATCTGGACCTCAAATATCACAAGTGATTCCCTTATGGTCTGGAGTCATCTTTAGGATATATTATTACTCATAATACAGGTCTTTGGCTGAATTTTGCTGCAGCATTTTTCAGTTAATATGTGTAGTACTACAGACTTATGCTACACATTGCTATTTGAATCGTGTAGCATCACAGACCAAATGTGGCTGATGTTAGGAAGCAATTTGTCAGCTTTGTATCCTCTGTTAATTATTGTGCATTTATAGCCTGATATGGTGCAAGAAATGATGTGATAGCCACTTCTTTGGAGGGACCTAATTTCCTATGTTGTTATTATTCCTACTGTGCATGGACAATTTACCCCTATGAAGTATTCAAATATTCATGGCTCAAAATGCGCCAAAACATAGTAATGGCCTTTTAAAATAAATAAATAAAATAAGAAATCGAATTGTCATTCCCTTTGTACAAATAAGATATATTTCATACAAGGGCATGGCTTTATCTGTGTTTTGGTGCTTTTGGGGCTTTTTGGCCTGCTGCTATAAGCATGTCCTTTCTGTATATTGTTTAAATAGATTACTTTTTTTGTTCTTTGTTACGTTTTAAATGAGTTAAAAAGTGTGGTTATTTCACGTAATATTTTTTCGGATCATTTTTCAATATTTATTGCAATTAAAACTTTACTGTCGTTAAATTTTATCCTAATAGTCTCCAGAAATTACTGATGATGTTTCTAAATAAAATGATTTCCTCCTCCAAAACGTGAAAGCCATATTTTTTTTCACTGTTCTTTTCGTTTTGGCTAAAATCCCTCCCAGTCATTTACTGCAACCTTTATCCTTGTCAGATACCGTTAATAGCCACTGATAATTGTGACGTACTGAGTTTATTAATATAATAATAGTATTTGAGAATTATAAGGTTTTGATTACGAGAAATATATGAAAAAGCTTGGAAAATGTTTTCTCTGCAAAACAACACATATCATCACAGATTCCCTGGGCTCCAAGGGTTAGACTGAGTGGGGCATGGGATAGGATAGGCTACGTGGTACAAATCTAAAGTGGTGCGGCCCACACCCCCAACAAGGGCAAATATCTTATTTAAGTGTTGTCGTCTTCAAACTGTTGATGCGATTTCTTATCTTGAATCTGGAAGTCTGTAATCTGAGGTTATTCCCCGTCCAAAAATCAGATCGAACGATCAACCCAGCCCTATCCTGTGGGCGGGGTGGGACATAGGGTAGTTGCAAGTTAAGCTATGGTCGTTAAAAAGGATAAAGGACAATGATTCCACAGCCACATCCTGATCTGGTCTGGTCATCGCACTTGCATGTAACGACAAGTTAAAAGTCGGCTACGGCGACTTACCTTTGTGTTTGACTGATGGTGAAGGTCACACACCACAGTTCTTTAATATTCTTAGCTTTTTCTAGGATGTTCTGCCGTGGAGCTCGGCAACTTTAAACAACTCAAAAAAAGGCTGATTGCTAAAATTTATACGCAAGAACATGTCCACGTTTCATTTATTGAATGGAGCCAGGTACAACACAACAGCTGTCGAATTTATTATATGGATGAAACAGAGAACACGCTAAGCCAGGGTTTCTAGTTTTTTAACAAGCGGGTTTCCCATCTCAACTTCACCAGCTCTGTCCATGTTTCCCCCAGAGAAGGAAGTCTTTCATCTAAGGCAGGGTATATGCTGCAGATAGTAATATAGTGCCATTAGAATCTAAAACAATATCCACTAAATTTGAGTAAAAAAAAAAAAACCACAAAGAATAGACTCTAGGTACTCACGTCCACAATTGTATCCGACAGGACGATTCGCCAAATTGCAGCGCTTGGGGATGGTTATGGCAATTTCGGGCTTGCTTCCTGATGCCTTGGATGTATCAGAAAGCATAGCCGCGCAGAGGCATGCTGGGTTCCGGCCAATGTTCTTCACCTGGAGGCAGCAACTGTTGGAGACGGGGGCTTTTGCATTTGATGCTGCCATTGCACAAGGAGTAAGCTTCATGGCCTCATCGTCTGGGGTCGATTTTCCGCAGACACTTGCTCCTTCAACCCTTGCCAGCCCTGCATTAGCAGCTAAAACCATGGCAAGAACCAGGAAAACAAATTTGAGCACTGGACTCTCCATTTCTTCTTGACGATCGTGTGATTTTGTGATGCATTAGACATGAGACCAGACAAGTGTTTATATACTGCAGGATAGGCTGGAAAAGTTGTTCCTCCCACCATACACTAAATTCTTAATGGAGTTAGCACTAAGCAATAAAAATTCCTTTTCTTCTTCTTTTTTTTTTTATTTTTTATTTTTCTGCCTTTTTCTTTTTCTTTTTCTTTAAGCACTTGGCACTCTGAAACTCCATTAAAGCATTATGGATCCTTTTACTCCCTATTGTTCCAGATGTAGCTATCTCCATCACAGGAATGGCTCTACAACCACCTCACTACGATTTCTCTAGAACTCCACTGCTTTATTTTATTTTATTTATTTATTTTTTCTTTTTTTGCTATTATTTCCGATGACACTATCAATCCTTGAAACATGTAACTATCTCACACCATCTATCAATATTTATTGTCTTCAAATCTTTATCTCAAACATGTTTCAACCAATCACATACATATATTTGTATAAAGAATCAATATATAATTGTAAAAGTTTATTTCACCGGTCCATACGCGTGCATATGATTGGTAGAAACACATTCGAAACATGAAGTTGGGACAGTAGATATTTATCTGTCACAACAAATGAATCTCTATTCGATTGGATAGTATATTTAACCATTTCTAAATGCAAGAGGCATGCGGTGAGCTATACATGTGACTGTTCATTGCATCCATTCTCTTTCGTTCATATCTTCCCGTGCATGAAGTGAAAAGCGCTAATGAGATACATAATAGTTCAATGTTATGTGAAATAGCATGTTAATATCTCCAATTATATGTCACTACACATGAAGAAATTTGAGATGTTCCCAATTTTTTTTTTGTTTTCTCTATGGTACATAACAGTGTTGGAAGAGACAAAGATAAAGATGCTGTATACTCAAAAAAATGAAAACTTTAAATCATTAAGTATTATCCATGATGACATGATTGGAGACAAGATTAAAGTTTGTCATGAATTTAATCCCTGAAAATGTATAACACATTAAAATTCTTCCTTCTTTATCCACTATAGGAGTATTGGAAAAATTATCTTAGAGTTTGAATAGCGATTACAAAAGCATAATAAGTGCCTTTATTTTAATACCTAAACTTTCTTTTTTTCAATAATTTAAGTGTTTATAATTTATGAAAAATGACTCAACAAATACCTGTATTATGCACTAAATCATTAAAGCACGAAAATTTATCTACTAAACTTTCCAAATCCTAAAATATATGTGCTCATTGTGTTTTTATACAAGTTTAATCTCTTAAAATCCTCTTATATTTTAATATTTAAATAGTATGATACTTCTTCTTTTGAACCTGCCATTATGATTGAACGGCCATATACAGTTAATCTTCTATAAGACCTTCTCTTGGTTTATTTCCTGATTTGGAGACATCTTTTGAAAATTGTGGTGTCCATCTATTGGTTCCTTGCTTGCATTTTATTTTCCAATCTACTTCTAGTCGTTAATATGGGTTCGTTTCCTCTAAGATACAGACATAATCTTGAGGGCCGCTGTTGGCTTAAGTTGGCATAAGTCGAGTATGCGACTTCATTTCAAATTGCTATTTACCATTGTAAATTACTATATATACAAACAATTTACTACATCAAATGAAAAGTGAGTAATCGACAATAAATTTGACATTTTACCATAAACAAATGATTTATTTTATATGTAACATGTTCATCAAATTAGACGAAAATTGGTAATAATTGATAAATGTGACATTTAGCACAATCAGACAAATTTTCCAGATATGGAAGACTTTTGACAAATAGATGAAAAAGTTGGTAATGGTTGACAAATTTGACATTTATTACAATCAAACAAGTTTTTAGTTGTAGTATAATTTTACAAATTAGTCCAAAAGTTGGTGGTAAATAATAAATATAACATTTTGTCATTAAAAAAAAAAACAAAATGAATTCATCAAATATACAACTATTTTACCAAATTGGGTATAAAGTTGATAACAAATGATAGTTTTGATAGCTTATCAATTTAGTAGTTATACAACCATAACTAAATTAGAAAAAAAGTTAGTAACACGATAAATTTGACATTTTTTTATCACAATATAACAAGTTTAGTCGATATACAGACATTTTACCAAATCAAACGAAAAGTACATTATTTTTTTTTAATAAAAAACGAAAAATTGATTAAAGATGATAAATTTCACATTTGTTACGATCAACAAAGTGATGCAATGTGTAGGACAATAGATACAAATTTGTAGATAGTAACTTTGTTTTATTTCAAATAGATTTGGAAAACAATTGATTTATGGAGTATTCATAATCTTAAAACCCTATAATAAGTAAAGGAATTGGATAAAATCGAAATCCCTCAAAATGAGGAATAAATAAAGCTAAGTTAAGCTTTCCTAAACTAATACAAAATTTTTGATAGTCTAGTATCTTGCCAAAACGCACAAGATTTGACTCTTAAAATAGTATCAAATAGCAAAGCAGTTTCCTTACACTAGACTAAGGTAGATTGAAATAGATCTTCATTGACATACTATAAATTTCATAACTCTTCATATATATATATATATGAAAAGTCATGATCTTTCAAAGTTGACTGATCTATAACTTTAAAATTGGAATTGCACTTCAAAATTCATGGCTTTTAAGGTCTAACGGATTAGGGTAGTGCTAAAAAAGCTTTTGATAAACTTCTTGCTTCTTTTGATTTTAGCATATGTTGCTTTTAACTTGATTCTTCTTTTATTTTTTACTTTCTCATGGTTCCATAAACTGTAGGCCTAATTTGTCCACATTAGTCACTTCTACTTAAGAAAAGCTTGCCTTTAAGTTTAGATATAAGGGTTCAGAAGAGTCACAGTATAGAGGTAGATTTACAATATTAAAGGTCTTGAATATGTCCATTTTATTAGGAAAATCAATAACAAAAGTATTCTTATTTACCTTTTGAAGTATCTAGTATGGTCTATACTTCTTTTGTTGTAACTTCCTGTATATTCCAATAGATTATCTCTCCTTGTCAAGGTGCACTTGGACCTAAACACTCATGTTTCACTTCTTTAATCGACAGTTGTCTTGTATTTTGATTCATAGATTCAAGCTTTACTTTATGTCCTTATGTACTTCAACTATTCACTTAGCCATGTGTTTAGCTTGAATGTTCTTTCCCTCGCCTTTATGTAATTGAATTAGACCAAGAGTACATTGAAGAACCTTCACTTAGATAATTGAAAATAATGATCTTCAAGTAACACTATTGAATAGCATTGTTGCATACTTTTTGTTCATAAATACTTCAAGTTAAGTTACCTAAAGTTTTGTAGATAGCATCTTTTTTTCCCATCAATTTGTAGGTTAATTGTGCTATTGAAATTTAAAAAGGAAACAAGCATCTTCCACAAATTTCTAATGAAGTAACTTATAAACATACTATCATGACTAGAAGTAATAAGTTTTAGAAGTATTCTTGTAAACAAAATAAAATAAGAAGTATTTTTGTAAGGAATAAAATAAGCCATTTTTGGAGTCTATCAAGCGCTATAAAAACACAATCAACTCCCCTTTGACATCATGGCAATCCCAATAGAAAATACATAGATAGATCTTCCTATATATTTTCTAGCATTAGTAAATGTTGATGGTCGATATTTACCTTAAAACATTATTTGACTATTCAACTGATGAGATGTTGAATAACTTTATTTTTAGCTAATGCCGATTAAGGCTCAACCTACTCAATGGGCTTTAGAGCTCAACCTATTAATACATCTAGTTTGAACTTAGGAAAGTGGCACAAACGGTTATGATCTGGTAAGATCACATTATATAACCACTCACTATTCCTATATTTTAGACATGTGCTTAATTACGGGATCTCCACATGCATCACTACTAATGATTAACTGTTGTTTTAGACACCTAATATTCACCTATAAATATGAAGAGAAAGCATTGTAAAAACTCCCTTAAGACCTTTAACTCAATATTCAGTCATTTTATTTCTCTTTAAAACACTTACTAACTTAAGCATCGGGGTGACTACATTAGATTAGCCTCAATACTGTTTATTTATTTATTTATTTTTTATCATTGTAGGAACAAAGTCCTACACCAAAATCATCTTAAAACATTTTACACCATTTGTTTTTCATTTTACACCCACATGGTAAAAACTTGAATGACAAAAAGTGCAAGTGTTGGCTCCTTACGCCAACACCAAGTGGGGGGAAGTAAGCATATTGATGAACAACACTTGGCTAAGTTAAAACAACTTTGTCTTGACTTAGCCAAAGAGAACCAAGAAGTCAGCAAAAAACATAATGAGATTCTTAACATTCTCCATAGAAATGTCTACTAAAGTCAAAACTAAGAACATGGTGATAACAATGACAAGAATAATGGTGATTCAATTTATTCTCTTGAATTATCGAGAAAGCAACCTGAAGATACATTTAGACCTTCAACTCTTGCTTTAAAGAAAAGTAACAAAGGAAAACAACTACATTAGGTGCACCATGTAAGACCCTTACGTGTTAGCACCCCTATTATGATGAGTAAACTATTCTAAATACAGAAGAGTCCTTTCATCCCTGAAATATTAGACAAAGTAATACCATGGCACATGAAACTACTATAATTTGAGACTTATGATAGAACAAGAGACCTTAAAGATCATCGCAAGTATTATCACACTTTGGCTAAGTTGCATGGCTTAAGTGATATTGTAGCTTACTAGGATTTTCTCTCAACATTGAAGAATGCAGCTAGTACTTGGTTTAAATATTTGAAGCCAAACACAATCTCATGTTTTGAAGATTTGGTAGAAGTATTCCTATAACACTTCCTTATAAGTATGCTTCCAACTAAGGATCCTTTTATCCTTAATATTATTAAGCAAAAATCAAACAAGCCTATCAGGGACTATTTAACTAGGTTTATGGCTGAGATGGTCCAAATCTTAAAGCTAGACATGAGCGTTACCCTTAATGTAGTCATTAATGATGCTAAACCCTATGGAGACTTCTTCAAGTCTTTTACAAAAATAAGTCAAAAACTTTTGCTAAGTTAAGGCAAAGGCCACGTCATACATTTGCTAAGAGAACGACATTAAAGTTGCCAAAAGGTCAATCAGAGAAGAGGAGATTAGAAAGGTGATAAGAAGAAAAGTGCAAAAGATCGAATAAGAAAAAATGATGATCAGTGTTTTGAACGATATAATGCCAAAAAAAGAGGTCATGCATCCTGACATATTCTATTCATATGTTACTTAATCATCCAATCGCAGACATATTGATGGAAGTATGCGGTCAAAGAAGTGTATTATAATGGCCGAAAAGGATGAGACGAAGTCCTTTAAGATGGAATTCTAATAAATATTGTGATTTCCATTACAATAAAGACCATAAAACGAATGAGTGTATCCAACTTAAAAATACGATTAAGCATACAATCCAATAAGGGTATCTAAGCAAGTTTCTCACACATGATATTGAGAATATTGAGCAACCAACTCTAAGGGGATGTGATGAGTAATGGAATGTTACGTAGCCTTCTTAGGCCAGAAAAGATATAAGAGATGGAAGTAGTAGTAGAGCACTGAATGGTATAATAAATATGATTTTCTACAAACCTTCCACCTTAAGTTGGTTTAGCTCTTTAAGCTTGACTAACGCCATGCATTATGTTTGTAACATGCAAGGTAAGAATGTTAAGGTCGACAATTCAATTTCTTTCATGGAAGAGGATTTTGAGTGTGTTCAAAGACCCCACGATGATGCACTCGTAATTAGTGCAAGAATTACCAACTTTAAGGTAAAAAAGATTCTTGTTGACACAAGAAGTTTGGCAGATATCATTTTTCAACATGCTTTTGATCAAATGAGGCTCAAAATCAAAACATAATTGAGCTCTTATGACTACAATTTATACACTTTCAATAATCAACTCATTTAAGTTAGCTAAGTAATCTCTCTCCCTATCTAGATTAGAGATGACGGCCATAATGCGAAAGATAAGGTGGATTTCCTCATTGTCAAGTGTTGATCCCTAAATAATATGATCATAAGTTGACCATGTTAGTATTTATTTGACATGGTCTCTTCCACTATACATCTCAAGGCCAAATTTCCCACTCCCACTAGAGTTAGTGTATGTAAAGTGGACTAGCAATTAACAAGATCCTTAAATATAAGGGTACTACGTCGAGAAGAAATTTTCCAAGTTAAAACTTATTTGGAACAAAACTTAGTTGGCATAGAAAATGTAGAGGGAGAGATAGAAGATATTCTATTAGGAAATAATTCGGGGAAGACAACCAAGATGGGGAAACCATTGCTAGTAAACTTCTGCTAAAGTTTGATAAACCTTTCATAAGATAACACTAATATTTTTGCATGCTCCCCCTCAGATATGTTAGGCATCCCTAGAGATGTTATAACATACAAACTTCAAATCGATCCTAATGTGAAGGTTATTGAACAAACGAAGAGGCATTTCACTTTTGAATAGCAAGCAACCATGGAAGAAGAAGTCTAAAAGCTGCTTAAGGTAGGGTTCATTAAGGAAGAGCCTTATCCAACATGGCTCTAACTATATTCTAGTTCAGAAGTATAATGGTAAGTGGCGTATGTGCATAAACTTCACAGATTTGAATAAGGCTTGTCCTAAAGATTGCTTTCCCTCATCAAGAATAGATTAATTGGTTGACTCAACTACCGGACATGCTTTACTATCTTTTATGGATGCATTTTCTAGTTATAATCAAATCAAAATAGATGAGGAAGATGAAGTTCAGACGTTATTTCTCACCAACTTTAGGACATATTGTTACACAATGATACCCTTCGGGTTAAAAAACACTTGTGTAACCTATCAACGACTTGTCACCAGGATGTTTAAGTCTTAGATTCACCGTAATGTCGAAGTATAAGTCAACGATATGACAATGGAAAACACGACAAAAAGTTGGCATCTTATCGATCTTGAGGAGACATTTAGCACTTTGAGAAGATACAATATGAAGCTAAATCTGTGTAAATGTGTTTTTAATGCTACTTCAAGAAAATTTTTAGGTTATATGATCACCAACATGGCATTGAAGAAAACCCAAGGAAGATCGATGCACTTTGGAACATGAAATCTCCTTGTACTATCAAGGAAGTTCAAGAGCTAACTAGGCGGTTAGTTACCCTAAACAAATTTGTGTCAAAAGTGCCAATAAATGTGTGAAATTCTTTAAAATTTTAAAGAATCTAAAAGATTTTAGGTAGACAAATGAGTGCGAAAGAGTGTTTAGCAAGCTAAAGGAGTTTCTTACATCACCACCAAAACTCTTGACACCATGTTTGGAAGAAAATTTGCATCTATATCTATTAGTTAGCAGTCGAGTACTTTCCTCTATCTTGGTTCATATTAAAGGTAGAGAGCATCGGCCAATTTATTATGTGAGCTATGCTTTTGGAAGGTTCAAAACACTAATATACAAAAATTGAGAAATTTGTATTTGTATTTGCATTGGTTCTTTTGGTAAGAAAGTTAATGTCATTCTTTGAGACACGTCAAATTGTTGTCCTTAATGATCAGCCTTTGCAGCAAGACTTACAATGACCAAACTTTTCAAGGAGAATGATGAAGTTTGCTCTAGAGCTAAGTACATATGGTGTATAGTACAAACCCATAACAACATTAAAAACTTAAGTGTTGGCATTGGTGAAGAGGATAGCATGGAGATGGTAGAGAAGCCGATATGGAATCTATATGTTGATAGCTCCTTTACTAAAGAAGGATGTGATACGGGTCTCTTTCTACAAGGCCCCCACAATGTGAAAGTTAACTACACTTTGAAATTTGGGTTTCCAACCAGCAATAACAAAGCTAAATATGAAGTCGTAATAGTTGAACTTAAATTGGCAAAAGAAGTTGGTGTTGAAAAAGTTGAAGTGTTTTCCAACTCACAACTCATTGTGAATCAAGTTAAAGGGAGTTACGCAGCAAAAGAAGAAGTAATGAGTAAGTACTTATTAATAGTATAGATACTCATGGAAAAGTTTCAGTCCTTTTCAATTGAGAAAATACTGAGAACTAGAAACATTACTTTCGATAAGTTGTTGAAGTTAGCCAGTATGACACTCCCTGATTTAAATGACAAGCTCTTTATTGAGTATCACCCCAATAAAAGCTTACAAACTCTTGAGTCGAGTTACGAATTAGCTTCTTGCATAAAGGAGAAATCTTAGATTGACCTAATCATAGACTACTTAAAAGACAATGTTCTCCTTGATGATAGAAAAGATGCTTAGAGGTTGATTTATCAAGCTACAAATTATACACTAATAGATCGATGATTAAATACGCCATTTCCCAACCTTACCTTCATTGCCTTCCACCAAAGGACATATAGTGAGTACTATTCGAATTACATAGTGGCATTTGTAGCAACCAAATGAAAGGTCAAACCCTGTACGTCTACATATTACGACTCGGCTATTATTGGCCGATTATGAAGGAAGATGCAAAATTCTTTGTTTAGCAATGTCTGCAATGTTTGAAACATAAGGCACCAAATTATGTGCATTATACTGATTTACACAACCTCATTAGTCCTTAGCCCTTCGCCTAATGGGATTAGACAAACTTAGACCATTTCTAAAGTCCATTGCCCAACAACAGTTCATCATAGTTGCAGTGGATTATTTTATAAAGTGGGTAGAAGTCAAAGCAGTAGCCAGAATCACCAAATAGAAGGTTAAGGCTTTTGTTTTTAGCTTTATCATATCAAGATTTAGGGTTCCATTTATGATAATCATTGATAATGGATCACAGTTTGATAATGATATATTTCGGGCATTTTGTGAGAAATATGACATTTGTTTGAATTATATGTTCGTGGTCCATCCTCAAAACAATGGGCAAGTGGAAGTTATTAATAAGATCATCTTGCATAGTTTAAGGAGGAAAGTTGACCAAGTTAAGGGCAAAATGGGTTGATGAATTGTTGAGTGTTTTGTAGGGGTATTGGACTACCCATAGGACTTCCATAAGAGAAACACCCTTTAGGTTGGCATATGGGTTGGAAGCCATATTGTTGATTAAATTGGATATACCTAATCTTTATATGCAAAACTTTGATGTAATGGTCAATTAAGTTAGTCTTACAACCAATTTAGATATGATTAATGAGATAAGAGATGTTACAAGGGCGAGAATTGCTGTATATCAGTATAGAGCAACTACGTATTACAATCAAAAGGTGAAACATAAGGTCTTTCGGCTTGGTGATTTGGTTTGCAAAAAGTTAGAGGCAACTAATGCATGAGATAAACAAGGGAAACTTGGCGTAAATAGAGAGCATCCTATTAGGATCTAGGAAGTCATAGGCAAAGGGCCCTAATAGCTAGAAAGGTTGGATGGCATGATCATCCATTGAGTATGTAATACTAGGAATTTGAAGCTTTATTCTGCTTAGTTACTTCAATGCTATGGTTTTTTTCCACTATAAATTTTTTAAGATGATGTCCTATGTCTGTTTCCAACAATTAAATGTTCTTTTGAAGATTATGTTTTTATTTCTCGTCATCTCCATTCTTAATCAATGCATGATTGACGGATTAATGAAGTTCTAGCTATACACTAAATGAACTAGCATTTAATAAGTTTAGGCCTATAATGGTTAGCGAACGTAATAATTATTGACAAGTAATGCTAATTCTTATTAGAAATAGGCTGAGAAGCTAAAGAACGAACTTTGCTATGTGTGATGACAAGTAATCTCATGGCCGAAAAAAAGAAACCAGTTCACATCTTAAGTGACTAACAAACATTATGTCTTTGAAAAGACATTCATTAAATTGCACATGAAATAAAATATGCCAAAAACTAATAACTTGCACATGAAATAATATGTGCTGAAAACTAGTAATTTGCATGTGAAATGAATTATACTAGAAGCATGAGGGCCTAAAAGCTAAATACCATATTATGATAAATGATCGACATGCCAACCATATTTCATCCATGTAACATGTACAAAAATAAAAGTACAAATCAATAGAACTTCCATAATCCAAAACATTCTTTTTCTTTGATTAAGTCGAAGTGTTGTCCTAACTAGAAGAAGATGGGACCTTCTAAGAGCCTACTTCTTTTCTAGCACTAGGGGTTTTGGAGTAGGTGGATATCTCTTTGCAAATGTAAGGGGTCTCCTTAGATAAGCTTTCCTCATTATCAATAGGAGCTTCAACATTAGTTTCATCATTGTCACCTAGTCCTTAAACCTTATTCTAATTTGCTTTGCTGACTTCTTTATTGCCACTATTGGCATCATTGTCATCAACATTGGTAAAGTCCAGACATGAAAGGTCGTAGTCATGGTGAACTTTTAAAATCCCCTTTCTTGCTTGTTGGATCCCCTATAAGAATTTCCTTTGAAGCAGTTCTTATATTGTCGACTAGGAGTCACAATTTCTAGTGCTTCCTTAATTGAAGGGTTCTTTGTTGCCTCCTCTAATTCAGTAAAACGAGACTAGAGCTTGGAGCTATTTATCTCCAACTCCTTTATTTGCATCTTAAGCTTGTCCTTCTCGTCACTCATTGAGTTAATTGTTCAGTCTAACACCTAGCATTCATCTTGTTTCTTATGGAGCTCCTCCTTTAGGTCCTCAATCTTTTTACACTACTCTTTGCCCTTAGCCTTAAGGCTTGAGACTTTATCGGCTGCCAAGGAGTGTGCCAACTTCTTAACTAATAGTTCTTATTAAAGTTTCCTAGCCTCCACTTTAGCCTTTATCCTCATGTTCTCAACTGCAATAGTTTGAGCTTTGAGGAGTTATAGGCCTCCTCAACCTTTTATAATAAGTTAACAAAGATAAATGAGTCGTTTACTTCTCAACAAAGCAACAACATGAAGATATTACCTTCTTCATTTCCTCATCGGCTTCATCTAGAGTCGTTAGAACATGGCTACTAATCTGCATGTAGATGAAATTATGTCAGCAATAGAACATCAACAATAAGTAAGATGAAATTATGTTTATTATAGCTACCAACTTGGTCAACATCTTTCTTCACAATCTCCTTATCTTTAGGGAGAATGATTCCTTCCATCAAGGTTAGGGATTTAGTCTTTTCACCTAAAGTCGAGTTAGTGTATAGGATATTTTAGCTCTAACATAGGACAAAGTACTCGCCCACCTCATGATTAAGGATGAACTCATTAGTATTGATGCTGAGAGCCTTATTCCTCACAGCGCCATTCGTCTTCTCATCCAGGTCTTTGAATTTCTTGGTCGATGGTTAGCTGACAAGCTCCTTCCCATTCCTTTTCTTTCTTGGGACCTGGCTAGTTGTCCATTTAGCCTGATGGGCCTTCAACTATCTCATAAGGAATAACCTTAACACTGCTATTGCCACCAATTTCTTGGTGCAAATCACTTGGTGTTTCCTTGTGATGAATGTTTTCTATGGGAGGGACTACTTCAAGTGTAGCCTTAGTGGCTTTAGTTTATTCAATCCCTTGACTCTTCTTAGCGGGATGAGTAACTTTTTTCGGAGTAGTAGCCTATTTTGTGACTTTCTCCTACGTAACCTTTTTCGGTACAACTGGTTGAGTGATAGGCGCTTTAGTGCCTATACATTTATCGAGCTTCAATTTCTTGGCATTTGTTTGAGCTAATGATTTAGCAAGATCAACATCACTTGCACCCATATCTACAATGAACAATAACAATATTAAAAATGGAAAAGAGAGGAAAATCAATGACTTATGAGATCTATGCCAAGCGAAGATCATAGGCAATTATTTCCCCCCAAAGTCATGAGAATGGCTTTCTTGTTGTAGCTTTACTTAGCACAGTGATTGTTCTAGCACTTACCTTATTTTTTTGAGAAGATTGGATCCCCATTCTTGTATCAACTTGTTATTCTCTCAACATCCTAGAAGAACATTTTGTTTTTCCTTCTTTCTTGGATCTTTTTGGCAATAGCAGCTTCATTCGACATTTATTCGATATCTTGAGTGTGGATGGGTTTAGTTCATTAGGTCCAAAAATCCAAATCTTCATCTAATATAACAGACATAAACTTGTCATGCCACTTATGGATTTTAGACTCAAACTCATCCATAAACTTACAACTACACTGAGCAGCCATGAAATACCAACCGTTGGATTGCTCCTTATCATGAAGAAATACTAGAAGTAATTAAAGAATTGTTTAATAAAAGCTAAAAATGGGAAGCGCAATCTAAAATCAAGATATTTTAGGTATATATGAACCTCGTGCTCCCTCGAAAAACATGCCTTCTCTTCTTCCCTTAGCCTATACAAATTCTATGTCTTAAGAAGATCTTACCAAAATTTGTTGTACTTTAAGACGATTGTTTTAATGACATAACTTGCTACTCCATTCGAAGAATCACTATAATAGACGACATTGTTATACAAGTATGTAGCCATAGATCTTCCTTCCTTATCATCTAGATAGTTATTTGTTGGAAGAGTATTGATGTGAGCAAGTATTTCCAGTCACTTAATTGTGCTGTTTGCTGAACCACTTGAACAACATGCCAAATCTTTCCTTTTTTTTTTTTGGGGGGGGGGGGGGGG
>JAMXBB010000002.1:52318192-52405935 GCA_024138015.1 Lumnitzera littorea
CTTTTTTTTTTTGGGGGGGGGGGGGGGGGGGGGGGGGGGGGGTGGTCTTGGTTGCCTAAGAATCTAAAATTATAAGTCGACGAATGATGCTTTGGACCATACTTAATTAAAGCTATTATAGAGTCACAAACTAGATGAAAATTTAGAAGATGAAGAAGAAATGTTGAAAGCAAATTAGAACTTTGATAATGGATACGAATAAAAACTAGTGTGAAGAAATCCTTTTCATTATGGAAAAATCCTTTATATATGAACAATTTCCCCTCGTAACCCTAACATACTTCTAATGGAATGCTATTCTAATTAGATAAATAAGTACAGATTAATGGCATGTTATGAGTCAGAAATCTGGTGGCTATAGTGTCATTGACAATTATTAGCCCCAGTAGCATAATGATGGTTAGGATGATAGTTGTTGCACATGCTACCATAGAAGATTAAATAGCCAGGAAAATTAAAAGGTTGCAACCTTTAGTTTAAGATATGATCCACTATATTTTAAAATGAAAATCAAAAGTTCCCACATCACTCGACATCTAGAAAATTCATTTTGGTCTTAACCATCCAACCACCTAAACTAAACATTAAGCGTTATCTACTCCCATAGTAGAGTTCTCGGCTATGAGAGTTGGGGGTCAAATGTTGATGTTCGGTTTTCACATTAAAACATTATTCAGTTGACGAGAGGCCAAGTAACTATATTCTTGGCTGATGCCAATTAAGACTGAACCTACTCGTTAGGCCTTAGAGCCTGACTTGTTAATATATCTAGTTTAAACTTAAGAAAGCAGTATGAACGGTTATAATCTAGTATGATCTCATTACATAACCACCCACTATTTCTATATTTTAAGCATGTGCTTGATTACAAGATCTCTACATAGCCTACTACCAATGATTAATTATTGTTTTAGACATCTAATGTTTACCTATAAATATGAAGAGAAAGCATTGTAAGAACTCTTACCCTTAAATCAATATTTTGTCATTTTACTTCTCTCTAAACCACTTACTAACTTAAGCATCAAAGTAATTACACAGGACTAGCCCCAATATGATTTAGTTCTTTTTATCATTATAAGAGCAAAGTCCTACCCTAAAATCACACGACAATAATAAAGGTATGTACAATCTAGTAGTTTTAGATTGCCCCTTAGTCTTTTGACACATGATACATCTTTCAACAAATTTATACACATTCTTTCACAAAAAGTGGCCAATAAAGTCTCCTTTGACTACAATAAGTGTTCTATTATCACATTCCAACTTGGTACAAAATACTCCATCACATGAGAATACTTGTTAAAACTTAACTTAACCTACTCATTCATCAAAAGATAACTTTATTTATGTGATAATGGAGGTACTATATCGAAGTTTAGCTAGATGTGGGGTTATAACTTATATGTATAGCTAATATTTACATCAAAACATGAACCACTTTTTCTTTTTCTTTTTTTCATCTTCAAGATAGTAGAATTTTTGACTTAGTATAGGTTTCATCTCAAAAGTTGCTGACCCTGACTAACGTTCTCAAAATACATCCCCCTTGGTGTTAGGCCTTTCAAGATCTAGCTAATTTGAAGATAAAACATTTTTATCTCCTTAGCTACTAAAGCTGAGTGAAAGTAGATAACAAACAATATAATATAGACAATCTCATAACTCAAACATTTCTATCATAACTAGTAGATTTGACTTCACACAAACATTATCCCAACCAGGTATTTATTGCTAGTAATGCAACGTACTATGCTCATGTATGTGGTATGCATCGGTATTGATATCCTATGCCTTTCTAATATACTCATCCAATTAATTGACATACTCGAGCATTTGGATACAATGTCTAGGAACCTAAAGGCAATAAGTAGCTGCCTAAGAGTAGGACCCTTAACTCTATTTTACCAAATTAGACTACAACATGCAATTTACTAAATTAAAGTACAAAGAGTAGTTAGATTACTTGGGCAATGAGAATCTATATGCTTCCAAAATTGAGTTCATAAAGTCAGGGTTTTTTTTTATCACTTAGAAGCCTCATTTTGAAAACTTTAATCCATAGGTCCCTTTTGTGTCATACTGTACAATGACGTGTCATGCTGTACCACATACAATAACAGCTAAAGCTTGTCATTCGACATTATGAATCTTTAAGTTTTTTTCAACTTAGTTATCTAAGTCTAGTTTTCGATGTCTCCTTAGTGGAAATCTAATATCTTACTTAAGGTATACTTAGGTGAACATCTAGAAGATTGGGTTAGCAATTACTCTTCTCTCTAAGTTAGTATAACCATTCATAAACACCACATCAACATTAAACATAGTAGCATAATAGTTTAACTAAGATATAGCTACCATCATTCAAAATCACAACATCAACATCCATTATAGCAACGTATTAATTCACCTAAGATATAACCATATTTAATCAATACATCATCAAATAGTATACAATGTTATGTATAATAATATATCTACTTCAAGCATAGATTAGATTTACTTACTTAGCCTTCTAGCCAAATATCCCTAAAAGTTTCTTATAGGTCCATAAGTTTGGCTTACTAATCCTAGATAAGATAGAGTACAACTAAAGATAAATAAGATGTTAAAATATTTCTTTAGGTGATTATCATATTTTTACCTTATTGTTATTAAGTTAACTAACTCAACCTTATAGCTAATATAAAACTTTATTAAACATATATATCATTCTATTACATATATACATGTCGAATATATGCCATCCTTTCTATATTACTTATATATTACCCTTATTATATATATATATTTGTAACATAATAATATAACATAATGTTATTAGTAAAAATATCAATTTAACAAGTAATATATGTCTATAGCGCGTGTGTATATTTTTGAAATACCACTAATTGCATTTGAAATATTATACAATATGTAATTTATCTTATACGTGAAATCATTATATGTACCACAAGTACCAACAGTGTGATTAATTAGACAACAGTTTGAATGCATGACTATATATTTAAATAGGAAAGATGATTCATACAAATATATATATATATATATATATATATTTAACTAGCTCATTTATGGTTTATTAAATGGAAACAATAAAAATATTATTATCAATATTATGAGTTCAAAACTTAAAAAAAAAAAGGAGAATTTTATGAAATTATACAGATAAAATACTCTATTTAGAAAAATAATGGGATTACGATTATATTTCCTATAAGACTATTATATATCAATTATAAGACAATATTTATAACCATGGAAATAAGGTTACTTGGAAATATCAAACATTGCAAAGTTAAATTATTTAATATTCTCTTCTTTTTTTTTCTCTTCTTCTTTTCCTTTCTTTCTTCCTCTTCTTCATCTTTTTTTTTTCCTTTTTCTTTTCTTTTCTTTCTTTCTCCATCACTCTTTCATCCTCTCTTCTCTCTCTCTCTTTCTCTCTCTCTCTCGTCTAGTTAATTCTCGTATGTCTTCATAACCTTATTTATAAAAAACTTCACTGCCTTATTAAGGCGGTTGTATATACATATTATTTTTTTATTGGTTCAATTTTATGTAACCTTTCGAGTGTAATTTTATTATGATTTATTATTTATAAATTTCCATAATATATTTCAAAAATAGTAAAATATTATATTATACATCTAATCTAAAATTTCTATTTCTAAACTAATTAAAATTTAACCTGGTAAATTTTATGTTATAATTTATATTGGTTATATTTCACCTTATTTTTGAAGTCTGACTTTACAAAACTATTCTTTATAACTTTTGTAAGACTCGTATTACTATTTGATCTTATTTGAAAGTAATTTTTCATTGGTCTTATGTTCTAAGATAAGGCTCTAAATATACTTTTCTTTAATATATAATATAAACAGATTAGTTCCATTAATTATTTGAGACCTATTCATATACATCTTATATAAAATTTTACTCACTAATATTGATTATTAAGATTATGTAGTTAATTTCAAAAGATTTATCATAAGTTGTATTTAAAATTACGAAACTTTATGTTATAGCTATTAGACTTGATAAACTTAATAATTCTAATAAAATTATACATAAATGAACTTAATATGAGATTTATAGCTATATAGTTACTTTTTCTAATTTTTTTTATTATCTAGTTATGAGGGTTCAACTTAATTATAAAAATCTTGTTTTAAATCATGATTTCTAGAGTGTGTCTTAAGCACAAAACTCTTCAATTTATTCCTCATCAATTTATACAGTTGCATATATAGTATAGGTATAATTTAGACATTCTGATACCTATAAATGCTTCTAATTGATCCAATGAAGAGGAGATATCTATCTAACTAGGTGCCATTTCTAAACAATCTCATATGCTAATATAATCCCATCAAGTATTAAATGAATATAAATTACTTTTATATATTATCCCGTGTCACTAGTAAAGCTAGTATAAACCATTATATATCTTTGACCTAACTTATAAGTATATATTTTTTCTATAAAGGATATAAACTACTTGAAAGCTAGCAAATTGGGATTGTGGGGTATTACATCTATCTTTGACAAGATGACTTGCAAGACCTCTATCATTCAATTCTTAGATCACTTGCTCTTGAAGAAAAGTCTTAGACAAACTAAACTAGTTATCATGCATCAAAAACCCATCAGTCATAGAAAATCAATTGGTTTTGAGAGACTTTTCTCTAAATTTTAACATTGTCTTCATCAAGTGTATATTGTCCCTTCAATTTCTTAAAACCAATAATCTCATGGCTCAAAGTATGTAATAAAGATTCTCTTTAACTCAAAGCATCAAGAACTTGATTCCAAACTCCAAATTTGTGCTTGAACATGAAGGGAAATTTCTATAGAAACCAGCACCGCTTTACATACGTGTTACTATTAATCCTCTTTTAACTGCTTAACTATACAAAAGCTTTATGGTCAAAATACAACATAAACTCTTTGGCTATTAAATATTGTTCCTAAGCCTTAATGACACATGTTACTAAATAAAATTTCTTATCATAAGTACTACACTCATATCTCACCTCACTTACTTTTTCATTGAAAAATACTACAATATATAGCTTCTCCTTCAAAATTGCAAGGCAATTGGTTGTCTCCTCTCCCTAATGAAACTTCCCCTCTTCAAATGTTTTGTCATAGGTGTTCTAATTGTATTGAAATTTTTAATAAAATATCTATATAAGGTAGGCAATCATAGAAGTTGCACAATTTAGAAACATTCTTCAATCTAGGCCAGTCCTTGATTATACTGACCTTAGAATCATCAACCTGAATGCCTTTTGAAGATACAATATACCCTAAAAATAATAGTTTGTTTGTCATGAAATTACATTTCTTAAGTTTCTATGTAGAATTTATTCTCTTTTAGAACTGTCAAATCTCACCTCAAATGCTTTAAGTTCTTTTGTTCTAAATGACTATAAATTAGAATGTCTTCAAAATATACTACTATAAATTTGCAAATCAACGACTTTAATATTTGATTTGTCAATCCCATGAAGGTAGTAAGTACATTGGATGATCTAAATGTTATCACCAACTACTCATACAACCCTTTTTAGTCTTAAATGTCGTCTTATATTAATCTCCAAGTTGAATCCAAATCAGATGGTATCCATTCATAAGGTCAATCTTGGAGAACCCTCTAGCAACATACAAACTGTTCAACTTACCATCTAACAATAAAATTGGAAATTTATAGCCTATTGTGATTTTGCTGATTGTCCTACTATCAATATACATCCTCTAACTTTTATCTCTCTTTGGAATTTATTGTGCAGGGACAACAAAAGGACTCATACCCTCCTTAATAGGTCCCTTCTAAAGCAACTTTTCAACCTTCCCTTTTAGAATCTCACTCCCCCTTAGATTAATCTTATGAGAAGGTAAGTTTGCTAAACATGCCTAAGAATAAGATTAATATGAAGTTGTATGTCTCTAATAGAAAGCAATCCATTAGGAATTTCTTCTAGCATTAAGTTTCTAAATTCTTGTAATAAAGGATGCAAAGCTTCTAGGTGTTCCCCCATTAGCAACTCAACTTATTTTTTCTAAATTTATTTAACCATTAACACATTGACTTCTCTTGTCTCTTCAAATTTTGGATCAAACTTATTAACAATGGACAAGAATGTGCCCTTCTTGGAAGCTTCTGAATTGACCTTTAAAGGTAGAATCACATATCTCACATAATTTACTTTCTAATTTATACACATTACTACTACCTAAGTGTTTTGCATCTACCTCATATTGCCATAATCTATCAAATTATAAATGAAAGACATTCACATAAGCTATATCACAATAAATGGCAATTTGCATCTCTTTGATACTTCTAGTTTTCCTATTGTTTCTTTGTTTCATCCTAATTTGTAAGGATTAGGATGCTTCTCTATAAGAACTTCTTCACCATGCCTCTCCCAACAATGTTCTCACAACTACTATTATCAATGATAATACCAAACACCTTTTCATCTATGGCATGTTTGCTTCTAAATAATTGATGGCATTGAGTTCGATCATTTTACTAGGAGACAACATCATTCTCTTAAGTACAAATGTTTGTCCTTCATCATCATACTCCTTCTCTTCATCACCATCTAATTCACAAAAAATTTCCTCATCTTCTTCATCTTTCTCATGACATTCATTGTCTCCCTCATAAGACATTCACTCAACTTATGCTCGGGTTGGTTACATCTAAAGCACTTGCCTATAGTAAGTTTAGCATAAGAATTTTTAGCTTTCTTCTCCTTTCCTTTTGCTTCAAACATATGGTGTTTGCCTATAGTGTTACCTTCTTGCATATTATTACTGCTACCCTTTATAGTTGCTTCAAAAATTGGCCTAAATCTCTCACTAGACCTAGTAGCCTTATGGTTGTTATAACTCCCTCTACTACGCTTTTGCTACATCAAGTCTACCTTCAAGGTTATGTTCTTGGCTTCTAACAAGGTTTTAATAACATATACTCTAATTATATACCTTATGGCTAGTCTTAATCCTTCCAAATATTTAACAATATGCTACCCTTTTGATCATGAGTGTTAATCCTCCCTATTAACCTCATGAATTATGCTGTATGTTCATGTATAGATTTATTTCCCTGTTGACAATGCTAATATTGTTGGAATAGAATCTATTCATAATTTGAAGGTAAGAATCTCCACATCAATGAATACCTCATCATATACCATATATGTATAGGACCTTTCCCTTCTTCTTACTCCTTCCTCTTTTGAATTCTTTCTTACTATGTAGAAGCTCCTCCTTTCAATCAAAAAGCCACCAATTTGAGTTGTTTCTCAACTAAAATCTCTAAACAATCAAAGAACTTGTCAATCTCGACAATCTAATTCAAGAATCTTCATTTCCTAAACTTCCATTGAAGTATAGAATATCCACCTTTAATCAAAAGTCCCCAGAATCTTTGTCATCACCTCCATAAGCATCTCTTCTTCTATAACCTTGATAAAGTTGTCAACAACCAAATGTGTGTACTTCATAGTCATATGATTCCTCTTAATCATGATCATTATTATAGGCATAAAGCCTATAAGTAGGAGTAGGCTTCATAATATGGTTACTGTGAGCTATCTTTATCCCCAACCTTCTATTGTCATGTTACCTCGTATAAGTATTGATTCCTAGAGTATTAAAGCATTTTGCCATCTCCTTAAGTTATTCCTTGAAATGTTGGAGTATGCAATTCATCCATGACTTTAGACATTGCTTCAATGTTGCAACATGTTTCTAGTTCATCCCATTAGACTAACACCTAGGCCATAACAACATCATGAAGACTATAACCATCGTTGTTAGTTGCCATTATGCTCTAGTACCAACTGAGGTAGCATGTAGTATTATAGACACAAATATGAGGAGAGAGACATTGTATTATTTCGAAAAGATTGTGAATATAACTAATGCATAGAGTATTTATAGTCCTAAAACCCAATAATTAAGGAAATCGAATAATATTGAAATCCCTTAAAATCAAGAATAAGAAAAAAAAAACTAAAATAAGATTTCCTAAATTAATACAAAAATTTCACAACTTGATATCTTGCTAAAATGCTGTAAATTTAACTCCTAAAATAGTGCCAAATGGCAAAGTAGTTTGCTTACTCTAGGCTACAGTAGACTCAAATTGGACTTTATTGACATATTATGGTTTTCATAACTCTCTATACAAGAAAGTTATAGTCTTAAAGTTGCTTATGTATAATTGGAAAATCATAACTATGCTTTTGAAGTTGTGGCTTCTAATGGCCTAAGCTAGTCCCTAAAAGGCTTCTTATCAACTTTTGACTTCTTTTTAACCCATTATTTCCAACTTCCCACTATTCCATGAAGCATAAGACTAACTCATTTGCCTTATGAGATTTATTAGATTTATGACCATTTTATTATATCAAATGAAAAATTAGTGATAGATGATCAATTTGAAATTTTACCACAATTTATCAAGTTTACTTGACATAAACCATTTTACCATATTAGGAAAAGAAATTCAATAATAGATGACAAATTTATTACTATAAGAAATTTACCAGATATACAACTATTTGACCGAATATAATGAAAAGTTGGAAATATATTATAAAGTTGACATTATCATAATCAAAATAATTTTACCGAATAAAGAAAACTTAAACCAAATTAGATGAAAAATTGCTAAGGGATCATAAATGGGGACTTAATAATGAATCTCCTTCTTGTAACTTATTCTAATAAAAGCCTTCCCAAAATGGTATGAAATTTTATATTAATTTTGGTGATTTATCAACAACTCATACAACTTCATGCACTGAATACCAATGAGAATTACAAAATACATGTAATTGCTAAATTATTGAATTTTTAAAAGAAATTATTAAGCATTAATAAACTTAGTGGTCCTATTAATTGACCAATGATAGTGTGGCTAATCAATAACTAAGCAAGTATTTTAAGTTCTTACAAGATTGTAAAACCCAATTAGTCATTTCTAACTAATTAGCCTTAGGATGTAAATGTTTAATTACTAATAGGAGATAAATGGTTGGTTAATCCATCAATCGCATTAAGAAAGACTTAATCAATATAAAACAATAGTAGACATACATAATATGTAATTTCTAATCCAAAAATGCATATAGTTACATTATGCATTAGACTAACTTATGAATATTATGAAAACACATAAATAAAGGAAAGAATTAGGTACAAATATATATATGTATGTGTGTAAAAAGAAAGGAATAAGCAAGCTCCATAGAGAGAGAAGGAAAACCTTATTCAGTCACTTATTACACATCCCAAAACCAAAGAAATTGACTTCTTAGGCTCTTTCTCCACTCAACACCTCACCGAACCACAACCACCCCCACCCTTTCTTTCTAAGATTCCCTTAAGCTAAGTGGTGGTATGTAAAGTTCATATAATCAAGGCTCAAAGTTTACCTTAAACAAAAATGGATCTTAAATCGACTCTACCAGTAGTTTCTTTAAACTTTCCAATTGGTTAAAATCCTATGAAGGACAATACATAAAATTACTGTCCCTTAGATTAACCAATCTTCCATTTCATCTTAGTAGAGTAAATTGAGTTGCATTTTCTTTTTAGGTTTAACTGAGCATTACATTTACTAATTAAGTATAAACATGGGAGCACTTTGTTTGACTATTCTTGCACTTCTATTAACCAAAGCCACTCGAATGTCAAATTCTTTGCTTTTCAAATCTCAAAATTTGATGCTCATTTGCTTTCTTGCTCAAATCATGACATGGAATTTTTTCTACGGACTTCAACTAATAAATACACCAAACATACATGGGTAAGCATCAAAGGTTAAGGATAGTAATAAGTTAGACAATGTCACATCTTAAGTTGAGTTTATTAAGATATCTTTAAGTGAAATGTAGTAATTAGGTTCAAAGTTGTAAATGTCTTGTTTTATGCTATATGTTTATGTTGATATAAAATGACTATATTATGTATATTCATTCATGTGCAAATTACCAATTATGAAATTAGATAATACTAAAGCAAATATCATTTCCATTATGAATTTCTTATTAGTGAAGTTTCTAAGGTTTTAACTCCATGCGCCTAAAAGCTTGTATCAAGCATGCAGACTGTATTCTATTGATAATTTAATCATTCAATTTTTAAAATTTTAATGTATAAGACTAGGATACTCATTTATCAATTTTTTCCCATCTAGATGTTATTAAAGTTGTATATATGTATGTATCTTGTGATGAAGGGTCTAAGCTTGATGCAAAGTCACAACAATTAATCTTTTGGGTTACTAGAATAGTATGAAGGGGTACAACACAGTAGGATCCAAAAGGTACATAAGATGGAGATTGGTAGAGATATAGAATACATCACTTCTCGAATTCAAGGGCCATGCTATTCATCGAGGAAGTTTCCTAGTTTAAGATGTGATAATTATTCAATTAGCTATAATCATAATGGCTCTAACTTAAATTATATCTTACTAAATAAATGTAAATGCTTATAAAAATATTATAGGGTATCCTTGTTCTCATACAAACCTTCAAGACTGTAGAGAATCGAAATCCCTCACTAAATAGTAAAATGGATAATAAAAGCAATTCTAAAGCTAGATTTTTCCTTAATTACATCCACAATTCCACATCCTAGCATAAGTTCCTTTATTAGATTTAGAGAAACTCTCATGCACTCAAAAATTTTAGCCTATCCCATACTCTTGCTTTAATAACCTACAAACAACTATAGGAAAATGAGTTAGAGAACCGCGAGCTTAATAAAGGGTAAGAGGTAAAAAGCATTTATAAGCTTAGTAGAACAACCAAATTATCAAACAATTATTATATATAATGCATAAACAAACAATGTGCCATTCACATGATATTATTTGATCCGTTATAAGGTTAGAGAAATTATACCCGCTTTAACCTAGGTTAAGGAGTTATGATATGATGGCTACAATACCAATTATAAAAGCCATGAGGCCCTTTCATAGCTAATTTCAGGCTTATGCAATGAAGGCTCCTGCTCCGCCTATGACTATCTTCAAATTGAATGCTCTCAACCTCATCATGACTTCCTCTCCTATCACTTATAACAAGTTCTCTTGAAGGAATAGCTTCTCCATTCTGCCCCACCACACCACCCCAGCCCCCCCCCCCCCAGCCCCCCCTCATTACTTATAGGGCCCCCATTTACTGTGTGTAGTTGTCTTTATTAAATTAAATTCAGATTCCATCAAAAGCATATTATAGCAAAATATCGGATATGGATTCTCGCTCAAAAACCCTGAAATAAAATTTAGTAAGCTTTCTTCATTTTTCTTTCCAACATTACCCCCAATTTTGTTTTCCAAAATGACATCATATACCCTTCCATTACAAAACACGTCTCACATCCTAAGACCCTAGTGAGTACTACCTTTCCCTCACTCCATTAAAGTTCGATAAACCTTAGAGTACTACCTCTCTTTCATTACCTTCTTGTGTCAAGTTTTCTACAATAATCCAACAACACTGTACATCTCTAACTTGCAATCTAGCAAAGGATGATTAAGTTTTCAAAATATTATTCAAGGTACATAAATGTTTTCACTTGTCTTGTTGTTGTGTTCAGCAATCTATTTAAGCAACATGGGGTTTCTAGTTTGTTTTTTATATTGAAGTGTGACAATTGTATCCATTGTACTATAGTTTTACATCTTCTACCATTTATATGTTCAACGAGGCTCGTATAATGTTTACAACTGATATTTCTTATTGTAAGATTAAAGATTATGTTGGGTTTTGTAGTACCCTTTATTTCAAGTTCTATGTTCAATGAGACTTATACAATGTTGGAAGTTAAATGTTCAATCACAGTTGTAATTATCTGGAAGTTGTTGATGTTTAAATTTATTTTAGTGCCTATGCATGAATGTTTAACAATTTGGTACAATATTGTTCAATTGAGATGCATCACTATGTGTTCCTACAAAGGATTTCAAAATAACCCGAAATTTTAAGAGACTTGCTACTAAAATATAGCATGAATATCTCCCAACTTGAAATGAAAAATGAAAATATAGATAAAAGGATGAGGATAAGGAAAAGGAATGTAAGCATAGGAATGTTAAATGTGTTCTTTTCCTCATAATATACAACAGTTCCCTTGATATATATTGCTGTGTTTCTCACTTGGTAGGGAAAAAAGAATAGGAACATTGAATATTACTTTTTACTCTTTCACTACTTAATATAATGTCTAGATTTTTACATATGTTGTTAAGGAACTTTCCTATAGCAATTTGGACTTTTAGGGAAAACATATTTTTTTCCTAGAAAATTACTCACTAGTTAAGTAGATTTTCCTTTCCTAGTTTTAAAGAATTTATTTTCAACTATACACACCTCCTTTAGACCCTTTAATACCACTATAGATGCCCTTATGGCGAAGATGTTGAGTGTAAGCATGACATAAGGGTAGCTATTTTCATCAACTATATGTTTTATTGAAAACATGTAATCCAATTTTAATGGTATTTTGAAACCTCAAAGCCATGTTATATTTCTTTCATAGTTTAGACCATCGTTATGTATTCCTATAGTAGGTATGGGTGAAATGGATGGTATAATTTCAAAAACAATGCTGTATTTTCTCAGTGCTTAATTGTTTGCATTTGTATGGTGATGAATCACAGAAGAGAAAGAAATTTGCTTGCCTAGTATTGGAATTGTAGGCAGAGTATTGTAGTCTTGCATACTCATCATCCTTCAGTTTAGTCCTACAAGTTAAATTTCTACCAACATAGACAATACATTAGAAGGCTTGTGGAGAGTAATAATGTTACTTGTATCGAACAATTGAGAGTGGGTAGGAATGAATTCTTTAAACCTTTTCAGATGTTGGAGGGTATAGGAGGGTTGAAGACAACTAGAAATAAGTTGGTTGATGAGCAAGTTGCAATGTTTTTACATATTTTTGTTCATCATGTAAAGGCTAGGGTAGTAAAACATAATTTCAAGATATCTGAAGTGACTGTTAATAAGTATTTCCACAATGTATTAAATGCAACACTATACCTTAGCAAACATCTTTTGAAGAAGCTTGAACCAATTTTAGACCACTGTACCAACAATCGCTAGAAATATTTTAAGGTATACAATTAATGATTTACAATGGCATATTAATACCATAAATGAAGACTACATTGAACTTTAGGTTCATATTTGATTTGCAATTTTGTATAGAATTATTTAGGTGCTTTAAATGGAACTCACATCCCAATCAAAGGCCTGTTGAAAGATAAGTCGAGATATAGAACTAGAAAAAATAAGATCGATTCTAATGTTCTCGGTGTATGCATACCAAGCATGCATTTCGTTTATGTCTTGCCTAGTTGGGAGGGTTTAGCTATAGACAATAGAGTTCTATGTGATGTAATCACTAGGAGAAACGGTCTTCAAATTCCTCAAGGTGTCATTTCATCTATATACTCTCTACTGTTTGTATAGGTAAATATTATATGATTTGACATGTAACTCAAGTGATTTCTTCTATGCAGGTTGTTACTACCTAATCGATGGGCGTTACCCTAACTGTAAAGTATTCCTTACACCCTTTAGGGGTCAAAGATATTATCTAAACAAATGGAATCAAGGCTACCAACTTAGAACCCTAGAGGAATTTTATAGGTATACATCTGCTTAGAATGTCATTGAGCGATGCTTTGGCTTGTTGAAAATGAGGTAGAGTATACTTTGAAGCTCTTTGTTCTATTCGATATGAATCTACAATCATGTCATACTCGCATATTGCTTACTACATAATTTCATTAAGATTGAAATGTCTTCCAATCCATTGGAGAATTATATGGATGAACATAATGTCAATGCAGGCGAAGATGTCATAATGACTGTTGGGAATAGTGAACAATAGTCAACTTAGAGATAAGAACTAGCTAACCAAATGTTTGTTGATTGGAGTGTAACTAGACTGGCACATAATTAATGGTGCCTAATTGAACAGCAAAGGATTTTGTTGTAATGCTTTACTACATAACTTCATTAATGAATCAAACATTCCTTCTTGTATTGGATTAATCAAATATTTCAATGCTTGTGTATTGAAATCAAATGTGTGTTGTTGTTTGTATAATGTGTACCATACAACTTGTAATGTGTTACTATCTAGAATATATTGTTTGTAAGTTTCGTATATTGTTAGTATTCATGGAAGTTTGCATTCATGACTCTTTTTGTGTGCTTTTCACATGATACAATGAAGGAATGAAGAGTATGGAAGAAGTTCAGTTTTCACCATAAGATGGCAAGTCTACCAAACAAGTCAAGAGGAAGTGGAAATATTCTAAGAACTATGCATTGGTACAATGCATGGTTGAACTACGTACTAGGGGTACCCACAATACTAATACGGGATTTAAAAGTAGATATCTCACTAAGTTGGAGAAAATGCTAGATGAAAAGATTCTAAACAATAGAATGAAAGCAAAACCAAACATAGAGTCACATGTTCAAAATCTAAGAAAGGATTAGAGTATAATGTACGACATGGTTTATGGTAAGCATACAAGTGGCTTTAGATGGGATTCAACAAGGAAGATGGTCATTATAGAGAAGAGTGTATAGGATGCTTATATATAGGTATGAGTTGTGAATCGCACAATTTTTTTTATTATATGCTTCATATATATTAGATAAAAATTGTTTTGGCAAGTTTTATCTATTCTTTCTAAAAACATGAGGAGGCTGCCCACTTCATGAACAAAAGTTTTCCCTTTTCTTCATGAATTGTCCATAGTTTATGCAAAGGACCATGCTACAGCATAGGATACATAAACAGTCAACGATGATCTAAAGGAAGTAGAGCAAGAGCAAGAGCAAGAGCAAGAGTAAGATCAAGGCCCATTACAAGACATAGAAGAAGAATTGATAAATGAGAAGGAGGTGAAGGAGATATTGGTTCATCAAAGGGTAGTTCAATCTAAGTGAAAGAGGAAGAGAGGAACAATCAGTAGTGAAACAATATCTGAATTAATGTCTACATATAGAGAAGTACAAACACATTTGCACGAAATGAAGCACACTATAGACAATGCAGTTGAGCACTTAACATCAAACAACGTAAGAATAGATTTACATCAGCTAATAATGTTTCTATTAAGAATTGAAGGTTTATCATAAACAGAGGTATATCAAGCATTAGCTAAGATAACTAGGATCCCTAAAAATGTTGTTGTGCTACATGATCTCCTACCCGAACATCATCTTCCTTTTATTAGAGTGCTTTTGAAGGAGCAGTGACTAAAGTCATGTCACAAGTGCACAAAGGTTTTTGTTGCGACTGTATTGTTGTTGCCACTTGGTCAGTTTTTATTGTTGTGGGTTAACTTGACTATATGGCGAATTTTTTGGCAAAGTTCTTGTGGTTGGATGTAGTTCCCATTATCTAAAGCTTTTTCTGTTTTGTTGCAAAGCTGCTTTATAGGAGTGGGAGTTAATTTAACCTTTAGTTATTTTGAACTAGTTCGTGTGAATGGATTATGTATTGGTGTCATATGTATGGAATGAAAATGGATCATATGGATGCATTTGGTAACTTTGAGATTTTTTATGTTAATGCTTCTGAAATGGTAAATCTACAGGTCTAGGTTCCTATAGTAGGTTTTGAAACTATTAAATTTGGAGTCATTAGCAATTATACTAGAAGGCATTTTAGTACAATAGTGATATTTGTATCAATGTAGTCAAACCAATAGCTATCGGATCTGGTCAAACTTTGATCACCTATCCGTGTTGTTCTCTTTAGACATGAACTCCATATGACAGCAGCTAAGAGTGCACCAAGCAACAACAGCATATCCATTTGATAGGTTTAGGCTCCCCCAAGTATTGATCAATTTAGAAGTATTAAATGTGATTAAGAATCAGTTGTGAAGCATGCAAGTAAAATGCGAAGCTCACATTTGCATAGTATCTTGTGAAGTAGTTTGAGAAAAGTTTGAAAAAAATTCTGCAAAAGCAGTTGGCTTAGTTGATTGATGCTTAGTTATAATCAAGTGATAGTCCACAGCTATAATGATATTAGCCATTTGTGAAGTTGATAATAGTTTAAAAGCTGCTAGTAGAAAAATAAAGCTAAAGAGTAAAATTATTTCCATAAAGACTAGCATTTTACTTTTCTATGTGAAGTGCCAAGACTAACTTAGCAACACCATGAAAGGGCTATTATAAAATTATAACTCTATAAATTCCATTCATTGTTCAAACTGTCAACTATAACTAAAGAGAATTCTAAATTGAGATTTGTTAGGATCCAAATGACACCTACATAGTCATTTGCTTATATAGAATTCAAAACGAACCAATTGTTAGTATAGGTGAATCAGGTTGTGATGCTCAATTACCAATGGTTGTAGCTGATGGTTTTATTACTATTGCTAAAGACACTAAAAATAAAGAGTAGTTTACACCAATATTTTAATAAGAAAACCTAATTTCACATTGTTACTGGCATTTTTCGATTTTCTAAAATGCTTTTCATTTACTAGTGTTTTCAATTGGTCAAACACCACAAAATGAGGAAAATTTTCTTCAACAATGTTTTCTACATACATTATGCCTTTATATATTTGCTGGAGCAAAATTAAGTAGTTCGTTGCATTTGGAATTTCCACAATGTTCTTCGAAAGTGGTTGAGTGGTAGGCTATGGAGAAATGCAAAAGAACTTTGTTTTGTCTTAATGAAGGTTCAAAGCATCAATTATACATGTGGCCAAAAGTATTGTTGTTGCTATACATTAATCTATTGCATTTAGAGGTTTAGAGATGTTCTAGGAATTTGGCTCTATGTTGGTCTATAGAGATACATAAAGCTTTTATTTCGTGATTGTCAAGTCTTAAAACTCTAGCTCTAAAAGGATTTGTTATGAAGTTTATGCTCAGAAGCTATTAAGTGAGATCATTTTCAAGGCCTTCAAAGCTTGAACTTTTCATAAATAATCTACTTACCAGTTGTGGATTTTTAGGCTAATATCATGTCCATGTAATGCCACTCATCATTATAAGCTTGCAAGTATGAATTATGGATCCTAAAGAAATTCTCCATTGGTATTACTTACAAATAAACAAAATAAAATCTAAAATGGATGTTGCTTTTGTTGGGCATTTTACGTTCCATGTTTTTATTTGCAGCTAGAGTTATAACTAATAGGGATACTGAAAGATCAAGAGTGTTTAGATTTGTTAATTTCTTTAATAGTGAGTTTACTAATTTTTTCTGGTCTTACACAGACACTTTGTTTTCCTAAGAACTCAATGGATGCAACATTCGTGTTAGTTATGCTAATGAGAGATCTGGTCCATCCCCTCCATTTCAATTCAATGAACTAAATGAGTGCTTAGTTTGGCTAAGGGTAAGGAAAGGCCACTTCACTGTAACCTCATCTAAAGCGTCAAAATTTAGTTAAAGAAACCTAATTATCCCTTAGTGTGATGCGATGAATGTTCGTTTATCATTTTGGTTTGAATTTCAATCAGTCTGGTTAAGAGTGATCAAATAATTCATAATACACCATACATGGTCAATCAACATAAGAAAACATATAGCTCAGCTACCAACCAACATCTCAGTAACCAAGCACAGGCGTATCATGCACACAAACAATTACTTACAACAATAAGCAAGTATATACTTTAGTCTTGACAAATCCCATTTTCCTAATCTCTTACATTATTATTTCTAAGAGTCCTTCAATAAGGTTGTTAATGTAGTGTATTGATATTAAAAAGGTATAATATCTATTAGGTTTTATGCAATGCTTATATACAACTAATCTAATATACATACCTTGCTTATATTATATTCCTTATACATTTATCAATATACTTTGTTAGACTGTTGATTATGTCTAACAAGCAATATAGATATTGAACATATCGATTTAGGGGATAATTAACTAAGGTAGTTAATTTAGTTAACTCATCCTTATTGTATCGGTGAGAGTAATTTTATTATAGTCAAATAATAGTTTGATTACATGTAATATTTTATTACCTTTATACATGGCAAAACATGTACAGCATATTTATTGCACAATGCTATGTATAGTGTTGATGCATATTTATCATCTACTACAATGTAAACATTTTTGTGGTGTTGTATATAACCTACGGTTTATAATCATTTACATGTATGAATAATATGCACAGGAAATATTAATTCAACAAGTATTATAAATTGGCAAGTTATGGGTATATGACAAGTGTACTACTAATTATAATGGCTTAATTAAAAAGTCTTATATTTATTTATGTATTTATTTTTAACATTTGTAACAAAAGTAGTGTTGTTTGTATGTGTATAGATTTAACTCTTAGGTTTAGGTTACTAATTACCCAAACATAATAAAATAACCAAAATATAAAATTCTTTCTTTTTTTTTTTTTAGCATTTGTAGTTGTAAATCAATATAAGTTCTTATTATTCATTGACTTCCTAATGTTAATACACTCCTTAGTATCATTTTTTTTTTAAAAGACAATAATATATTCATGGATGCACATTTACCTAATAGTATGAATTAAATAGGTTCAAATCACCAAAAATATATCTCCAAATATCATGTCAAGATCTAAACATCTATATTGTATTTCAACCATTCCTACTATTAATATACCATATTAGCATGGAAATGGATCAAAACTAATTTAAAATAAGTTGTTGTGAAGGTGTTACAAGTTGATCTTCAAAGTTATAGTAAACACATTATTAAATCTTTTTACTACAAAATAATAACAACACGCGCATACACAGACACATACACACACATATATATATCGTCATAAAGTTGCTTATTTTCTCCTCCTATATTTTTACGATTAAGAATTTATAGAGTTACACTCAAGATACTATAGATACATGTTATATTTATGAGGTTCAAAGTAAAAATAAGATTATATCTGTTACTTTTACTATTTTAAAGAAAACATTATTGGCTAGTTTTATTAAGGGGAATAGAGACTAAGAATTATTTAAACTTATTTGCAAGTTATAGATCAATGGGTGAAAGTCTGAAGGTACAACTTTGTTTGTTAATGTTGAAGAAGCTTAGAATTATGGAGCAACATTCAAAATTATATTAAAATTGGATTCTATAAATTTCCCACCATTATCAAATGTACTGAAAGGGCCAGAATTACTAAGAAACTATTAGATTTTTCATGCACAATAAGAGAAATAATTCTTTCTTTCTTTTTTCCTTTTCCTTCTAAATATAACAACACGAACATTCCATACTAATGGGTATATTGTTAATCATTTGATGGCAGGTTATTACGATGTAATAGAATAAATCATTAACAAATAAATTCATAGTATTAAGGGATATAAAAGTAAACATCACCATTTTCCAATGTAAAAGTTTTTTTTTTAATCTATTGAGAATAATATAAGACATTTTAGGGTGAGCCAGATAAAGAAACTTTATCTAATATTTTTATTTATTTATTTTTTCTCTAAAGTATATAATTGTTCTTAAAAAAATATAAGCAAAGGAGAAGCAAACATTAACATTATACTCTACGAAAATGTATAAAAGAATATTTTATAATCTTCTTGACTTAGTTGCAATATATCCCTAAGGCAAGTGAAAATCTCCTAATTTATTTATTTATTTTTTAAGATGTTGGATGTATGTCATTCCTGTATAACAGAATTGAGTTACTCTCAACCCTTTAAATTAGTTATATAACATTATTAGGGGTAGTCACTCACTGAATGACTGCAACTTTTGTAAAAAGTCCCTTTTTATACATGTGTTAATTAGTTATATATATACTAGGAGTGTTAATATTTTTATAATCTTTGGTTGCCAACGACTGTTCTCTTTCCCCATTTTATGTGTGTATATATATATATATACTAAAAGTATTATTTAGGTTGCTAGTATATGTATTAATTAGTTAATTAGATGTATACATAAATATCTACATAGTATATCTTTGGTTTCTATTTATGCGGCTTGATTTTAGTCATTTGTAAATTACTATATTCATATATGTATACATTTTGTAAAGTATTATTACTACAATGATATTTACAAACATATAATTGGTCTCCATGATATATACCTTTTAATCTTGCATATATGACATGTACATGTAATAATTAATGAGAATATTACAAGGTAAAAGAAAAAAAAAAAGGACTTATAATTAATTTTCCCTAAGATGTGCTCCTCCTCCCTCTCATTTCTCTCTCTCTCTCTCTCTCTCTCACACACACACACACACGTACGCATATATATACACACACAAATGTCTAGCAAACTTAGTTACTTAACTTTGGATGGTTTACACATTCTTTTTTATTTTATTTATTTATTTATTACTTATTTATTTTATTATTATTTTTTAAAGTATCATCACCTCTCTCTTTTTATTTATTTGTTTATTTAGGAACTCATTACATATATATATATATATATAGATAGTCATAAATTTTCTTTTAAAAAAATTGATCTTGCCTAATAAAATTGTTGTTGTACCTATTACATTTAGGATGAATGTGATAACCTTTACTAACTTCTTCTCTTAATATTATCTATATATATATATAACTTACGTGTAACATAATGATTTGTAACCTAAAATCCTTATAATTTTTTGGTTTACTCAGTACATTATTTAAGTCCACAATTTATAGGTTCCTACATTACATTTATTTGGTCAATAAGTAAGCAATGAAATGCATGTAATGATGTATATATTTAATTGGAAATAAGAAGAATAATAAGTGAAAAAAATGCTTACCAAATTTTAATTTTTATATATCGTTCTTTTACAAAATCTTTTGACACATTTATAAATTTAGATGTCATATAGGCTATGATAAAGGAAATATTGAAAGGACATCATTTACATATTTTTAAAAGACACACTTTCTTTTATTATTATCATCTATTCAACATAACTTGAGCATTTATATGAAGCAACAAGTATAAGATTGTACATAACATATAATAAAAGAGATTAATGAGGAGTTACCAATTTGCTCTTGGGAATGAACTTTTACGATGTAAGAGAACAAGTATAAGATAATTTCCTTCGGTAACCTCCCTAATAAATGGACTTTTCCTAATATGTAATGCTAAACTGTAAGCGATATATAATATAGTGTATGTCTATGTAGTTTTATTAATTATGAGAACTATGGTGTTTTTCTTGGTATTCTTCATGCCTTGATGATTCAATGGGATGGTTTAGTGGTATAAAACAATCTTGCATTTCATATAAGCATAAGTGATTTTAGTATTTAATAATAATTATGTATGTATATTTATCTATTGGTTCTTCAACCATAATTTTCACTACCTCTGTATTTGGTTGCATTGTTCAGCCACCATTCAACATTTCATTTTCCCACTTTATTCATTTATTTAGTTTTTCTAATCTTTAGCATAATTATTAGTGAAACTGTTAATAGCATAACATATAGGTGACTTCTTATTAATTACATGGAGCCTATTCATGTGTATCTTATGTGTAATTTCACCTAATGATATCAATTATTAGTAGCTTGTGGTTGATTTTAAGTGATATCTATAAGGCCATAATTAAAATTGTGAAATTTTATTCCATAGGCAATTCAACTTTATGACTTTGCAGGTGGGCCTTGCTTATTTTACTATTACTTACATGATTAAACAATATCTAATAAAATATTCTTGCAATGGTGATAGGAATTTATTAAATTCATTTGAAGAGTTTTTAGTGATCACTTTCATGACTCATATGGAAAATTAAGGGTTTTAGTATAATTCTTTATAATTCTTCGTGTTCATGTTTATCATAGTTTCTTATTATTATTATTTTTTATTTTTTTAATTCTTTATTATTTTTTTATGAATAATTTCAACTATGGTGGTTCAATTTGGTATATATCGATTTTCTCTTTTCTCTCTCTCTCTCTCTCCTTCTTTTTTCTTTTTATAAATATAATAATTAAGATCTAATTGCATAAGCTTAAGTTTGTTGCCAAAACCAATATTTTACTCATTTGGAATTTCTTGTGAGACAGAGACAGAAATATGCATTCAGCACAACACATCAAAGGTTTTCAATTAGGCTAGTCAAATATAATGTATATACAAGCAAATGACATCCCACGATGTTATCCAAACTATCATGAGACTAGAGAAATTGCACTTGCTCTCATATAAGTTGAGGAGTTTGATGCTGCACATTTGCAAATTGGAACTAAGTTAGGGCCTATGCTATAGAGAACTCCCTCCGCCTAATACTTCCTTTGAACCATAGCCCCTAACCTTATAACAGTCTTCTCTCTTGTCACTTAGTTTAATTAAGATTGGGAAAATAACCATTTTAGCTATCTTTATTAAAGAGGTTTATACTTGGCCTGAGGTTCCTAGTCATTCCCTTAATTAGTTATGATGTGTGTCAGGTTAGAGGTCATGTTAAGTTTAAATTAATTTGGTTTTTGGGTTGATTAACCAATACAAACAATTTATGCAAATAAAGTACATAGAACAATCAAAGCATAGAGCTTAGCTCTAACAATAGTAACAAAGCAATATTCAAGCATATGCACAAATGGCTACACTACAATCACATGCTAGAAACATACCAAAGCCTCTAAGTACTTTAAAGTACTCTAAAATGTTGTGAAGAATTAATCCCACTTACCTAAATATGGATGTTTGTTCTCCTCGTATGCAACTCTTGCCTTCCTTTATTATTCCTAAGATATAATGAAACCTCTTTTAGTTTCCATCCAATACGCAATCTATGTGTTCATTCTTACATTTAAGTATGTCCATCAATTAGGTGAGTGAGTTTTCTAAAGTTTTATTAGGTATCAGTTATGTAGTGTAAGTTTTGACCAAGGTTTTGACGTGGTATAGGTTGCTACCTAGTAGTTTCTATTGTATGTTCTGACATAAGTAAATTCTTAGAAATTATATGTAGGCAACTTTATGATATACTCTTTGGCTTCCAATGATCCAATATTTAATACCAACTATCCTCAATCTTCCAATTGCTCTTACATTTAACATCTTCCATTAAACTACTTTCTAACTTAGGCTCTAACCTAGTATTTTGGTATAAGTTATTATCTAAGAAGGTTCTAACTTATGTTCTGGCTTTAAAAAAGGTATAAAATTCATATATAGATCACTAATTGACCTATTGCCAAACTACTAGTATGATTGAGGATATTTGATACTAGACAACTTTTTAACCCAGTTTTCGATGCAGTTTCTAACCCTTAGTCCTAAATTAGATTCTTATTTAAGAAGTTTCTAACTTAAAATTTATCTCTGAAAATTATTTAGAGGCCAAAGATAGGCCACTTTCTAGTGTAGATCCAATTTTTGGTGCATTCAACATATTTGACACCAAGTTACATTTTGACTTAGTTTTTAGCTTAGTTTCTGACCTTATTGTTATTACTACATCTTACTATTTGACATAAACTCCAATTTACCCTTCATTTCCAACATTCCAAACCCTACATAAATAGGAAGTATCAACTAAGAATCCCCAATTATTTATGTCGTTTCCCATTATATTAACCAAACATTTATATTTACATGGTTACTTATAGATTTGATCTTTTACTACCAAATACCCAATTTTTTCTTACAAACCATTCCTAAATCCATTATCAACTATTTTTTATTGCTACATGTAAGTAATTATGGGTTATACTATAGTTTTGTAAAGAATTGATTATGCTCCTTTGTAAATTAACACTTCCTAGGCACTACTTTTACAAAATTGAAATTTTCCTTAAAGTCCAATGATGCCAATTTAATAATCCAACCATTTAACATTAACACGCAACATCTTATGAGTATAACCACAAAGTTTCAAGTCAAAACTACACTAATTGGTTTTTGAAAAACCTAATTAAAGTTTTAACCATAGGACGTTTTTCTTAAGGACCTCATATTTGCAGTCAAAATTTTGAAAATTTGTTTGATCATTTGAATTCCTAATGTAAAAATACTTGGCGTAATTGACTTTAAAAATTTTTTGGTAAACGTTTGCTATTTTTCCCAAAATTTTGATAGAAACGAGATATTTAGTGACTCACCAGAACTTCGAGTTCCCATCATCGAAGGGAAGAGAAGGAGGCTTGTTAGTAACACCAGGCGGTGGCTACTCCTTCAAGTGGTGGTTTGGCCTCATATTTAGGTAGTTGTCCTCTTTGAGAACCTCTAAAACCTTTGCTTCATGTACAAATTTCCTTAATTTTCCCATCTCACTTTTTCTCTCTAATTTTCCTTTCCCATAATTTTTCAAAGTTCTAAAATGGCCAAACTTTCATTGCTGGAAATGTTGGATTTTTATAGTTGGTTTGAAATGGTTTCGAAATTTCTTTCCTTAATAATCTAAGTATTCCCAAATTGATTTAGGTGTAATCCTTTAGAAATTCAATCGTCCTTTATTCCTATAGTTAGCCCCTTAGCTTGCTACACCTAAACTAATGAAGGAACCTATAGACCATGTTCTTCTCCAATCTAGGTTTTGCTAACTATCTTGATTGCCTAATAATTTTTCATAATTTTCCTACATTTTATTAATTTATTTAGTGAATTTTACCTAATTTTGAGTATTTTTAGAAATTATGCATACACATATTGATATATTGATTATATTCAATGTTTATATATTATTTTATGTGCAACATTTATTATATTATCCCTATGATTCATCTCTAAGTCTTCATTAATTTCCAAGACCTAATTCGCGTGTTTCTAATAATATAATAATAATATAGTAAATTCCTACTATTTTAGCTATATTTCTAATATATTATTATTTTTTTGAATTCCTAACCTACAGGAACTCCTTGACTAATATTAAGAAGCCCATAGTAAGTTTTTGACCTATTTGAGTTACCTTCTCGAATGTCTAAAATCGACTACTAAACCTAGTCGTACAAGTATAAGTCATATTTTTCCACCCCCTTTAGAAAAGTTTTGTCCACAAAAACTATAACATCTTAAGTTACTATCACTATATTTAGATCAGCAGAGCACATCTCCTTCTCATCCTTATTCTTGATGCTAAAATCCATTTACATTCTTGCTTTCTAAGCTAATTTCTGCTGAGGTTCCTAATTTAACTCTTTACTGGTTACCCCTATGTTGCTCTTTTGTAAACTCATATTTTTCTCCATTCTGTCAATTCTCTCATTTGTTACCAACATTTCATCTAAGTTACTACTATAACTTATTGTTATTTCTAGTATCCCTATTTACATTTTCTTCCCTCTATTCCTTTCTACCTGAACTGATCGTATTAATAAGTTGTTTATTTCCATAAGGTTTTCTCTAATTTTACAAAGTTGAAGATAATCGAATCAATTAGACCAAATTCATTAATTTAGTAAAGTTTTCTACATTGAATATTCAAGGTTCAAGTGTCTGTTGAATAGGTCTCAAGAACAGTTATTATCTAAATAAGTTTTTGAGTCAATTTCTAAGTCTAGTATATCTTAAGTTTCCAATAAGGAGAAATTTTCTAATTCAATTTTTAGATAGTCTTTGATATATGGATTGTTGTATACCCAAAATTTTTATTCACCCTAATTATTACCTAAATTGAGCTGGTTATTTAGAATATATCTAATCTCAATATTTAAGGTTGGTCTTAGGTTTATTATCCTAGTATTATGGTTTATCATCAATCCAATTGTTTCTTTTTCACAAGTCCTACTTATATTGCTAAAGTGTAGTTTTCTTAGATAAGTAACCATTTACTAATCCTGTCTTTCTATTGTCTAACTTTGTATAGTGGCATAGTATGTGATTAATAGTTATCCCTATTTAACTATATCCTTATACTATGAGTTTCTTATTTATTAAGCTTTTATGAGGAATATTTTAGTTATTCTGTTACACTTATTATACTTTCTCATGTTACATTAAGTGTAATTAAATTCTTTTACTCCTTTCATGATGTTTGATATATTTCAAATCATTTGACAAGGGAATCCTTTTATATTGTCCCTTACAGAATAAAGCCTACATGAGTACTTAAACTTTTATATATATATATATATATATATATATATTTTGGTACATTAGTTTTAAACTCGTCCATTTTAGTACCTCAACTTTTTAAATAAGATAAATTGGTATTTGTGTTATAACAACCGTTAATATATAATGTTGGAATAATAATATAAGTACATTAACTTTTATTTTATCTCTATTTTAATGCTTGAACTTTATCTTTCATTTCATTTTGATACTTCAACATTGTGAAATCAAACAAATAAGTATTCTTTATAATGACCGTTATAACATATATAATAATTTGTCTCATTTAAAAAGTTGTGGTAATAAAATGAATAATTTTAAAGTTTAGGCATTAAAATGAAAAAAATATGAAAGTTCAGGTACTTCTTGTAGACATCTAATTTTTGCTCCGTTTATTTTATTTCATTTCAATAGAATAAGGGAGGATAAATCAAGAAAAAACACAAAAAAATAGAAAATTAAAGAAAATCTAAAAAATAAGAAATTTAGAAAAAATAAGAAGTTTAGAAAAATAGGAAAAAGCATAAAAGAAATAAGAAATCTAGGAAAAATATATAAAAAATAGGAAAATAGGAAAAAAAAATAGAAAATATAAAAAATGAAAAAATTTAGAAAATTGGAAAGTCATAAAAAATAATAAAATTTTTTAAAATAATAAATTTTTAATAAAATTACAAAGAGGGATCGTTGGGCCTAGGCTTAGATTTAAATCTAGCTTAGACTGACCGAGTCTGTATATATAATTTAATTGCAAATATAGACTACGTATAGGCTAATGGCTTAACAAATAAATACTTAGGCATATAAATTGGGTTTGGTTAGAAGTCTTGAGTTTGAATCTTATTGGAGGCAAAACTACCTTTTTCTTCTTTTTTCATTGTCCTACAACATTCACTGCACTGCAAAGTGTCAGGGTTTCATTGTGCCAAATGTCTTGACACGTGGTAGCATCGGGTTAGATGGCGCTAATGTGGTGCCACGTGGCATGCCACATTAACTGCTACATGTCATATGAGGATGCATGGTATACAGCCACTAGACGTCGCGGTTAACGTAGTGCCATGTCAACTACTTTTCTCTCCCTTTCCTTTCTCTTTCTTACATTTTCCTCCACTTTCCCTAGCAAAATAGACTTAACCCTTTACTTTGGCCTCATTTTTTGCACAAATTTCACACACATATGCGTGATTTCTTACTCTAATCCTATTTTAGACATGGCCTAGTTTTAATAGTGACTGAATTTTCATTTAGGTTTAATCAAATACGCATTCAAATCAAGCTCCAAAAGTCAGAAAAAATTGAAATTCTAGAAATTTTCATTTAACTCGATTTCATCTTTCCTTGTTTTCTAAGTCAATTTGGTATACAAGTAAGGGTCTTAAGACACATACAATCACACATAAGCATCAGAATCATCTCACGAGCACTTTCTCTCATTCTCGATCACATTCTCTCTCTTTATGTAGCTTCCTCTCTCTCTCTCTCTCTCTACAGTTTGTTCTCTTTAACCACCACTTCTGTTGAGCTCACCACCACGGTCGAACCCCCTATACTTGAGTATCCCAACTTAACCATACCCAACCACCGCCATGCTCCTTAGCTATACTTCTGCACCACTACAGCTAAACCCTAACCACCATAACCACCTCCTTGAAACACCATTCTACACTGCTTAACAACTAAAATTGATGCCATGGCCGTGCTTATGGCATCCCAAAACCTAAGACCTACTATCCCCTTAAGCTCCAGTAGCCCTAAACAACGAAGAACTCTACCACCGCTACCTTCCTAATTTCGACCACCAAATAAACCACCACTAGCCTAGGCATCATGTTTAATCCCCCTCAAGTCAAATAAACCACTCATCAATTCGTCCTCACCCATGAAAAATTCCCCCTAAATAGCCTTGGATTGCCCCCTTGCCGATGCCACTTGTCTTCCCTCCTCCAACTATGATCCGAATCTAATAGAGCCTAATGTGAGATCCGATTTGTGAACCAAGTTCGGTTAAAGGTCCGACTTAGTGCTCAAACCGGTTGATCCGTGCATATCCCCCTTGGTTGACCCTTCTACATCGTTAAATTGATTGTTGTCCTTTATTTATTTGTTTGTTTTTTCTTATTTATTTACTCATTTATTTTATAATGTAAATGTAAATGTAAAAAAAAAAAGGAAAAAAAAGAAAGAAAAAGAGAAGAAAGAAAAAAGGAAAAAAGAAAAAAAAGTAGACTTTTGTTTATTTATTTAGTTTACTAAGAATAGATAAAAAAAAAGATTAAGAAATAAATAAGATAGTATAATAAAATATATATGTTAGTGACAAAAAAAAAAAAACATTTTGATACTTAGAAAAATCGAGTTTCCAAAATAAATAAAAAATAATTGGACTGTTTTTTAGAAATTAAGGCCCTTTAGAACTTTCCAAAAAATAAAATTTCAAATTTAAGACCTTTTTTATTAGAAATTTCCTTAAATAAATCAAATTAGATTAAAAACGTAAACTCGATATATTTTCAAATTAAAACAAACACAACCTACTAAAGTTTTCATTAAAAGAATTGTATATGTCTAATTCCGAATAATGGATATGTAAGCACCTATGAGGCGATGGTAAAGAAAAAAACTAATTTTCCTTTTTTATTTTTTAGTTTAAATTGCTCAAGTTATCTAATTTAGGTAAATAATCAAGTTTTATTTTATAAAATCGAAAAGTGATTTTTAAGATTAAGGTTAAGTTTGAAAAGTTAATGGTACCCGTAAGGGTTTAAATATCCTAACCTTTGGATTTAGATCTCTCATTTTAGAAATTTATTTTCAAAATCGGTTTGTATTGAAAGACTAATAGCTAAGTTATAACAAATCCACCCAATTAGTTATAACTTAACTTGTTTTGTTGGCTCAAGTCGATTGGCGACTCTAAAATGTTTTCAAAATATATAATAATTGATTTTCTTTAAACCCTAGTCGAAGATCAATATTAAACGAGTAAGGGTTTAATATTGATCGATTTAAATAAGACCTAATTTTAAAAGAATTGGGGTAGGGGGGAGGGGGGGGATTAGGCTCGATAGCTTGACGACTTCACTAAGGATGTTAAGAGGGTTAGCCATTCAACTTTCTAAAATTGAAATCAACCTCTAAAAATCACCCTCAGTGCAATTTATTTACTTATTCATTCTTTGTTATTTATATCATAATTGTACTAACTTTTTGTAGGTTTAGTTTTATTTATTTAAACCATTTAGGGGGAGGGATTTATTTTTTCACAAATGTATAGTAGAAACAGTTAAACTCAGACCATATTAGGAACCTAGGATAGGGGACCATTGTATAGGCTTTAAGTGCTGTCGTGTAACTACCGCTTGGAATTGGTTAGGCTACTCCACTTAAACTTGATGTGACCAATGAAAGTATTCCTTAACAAATGAAGTCACATAAGCTTAAGGACCTATAGAACCTACCCTTTATGTATTCACGACATCCAGAATTGACAAATAATAAAGTAAATGGGAATAAAAATATAGAATGGCTTGGAGTTTCCTTAATTTCCCTTGTAAATATGTTGTAAACATATAATTGTTGTAAATAGGTTTCATTTGTTGTAAACAAACAGTCGATCAATCTTGTAACATATTTTTTCTTTTGTAATTCAAATTAGGAAATAGCTTATTCATCTAACTCCATTGACTTTAAGGAAAAGTTCGTTGGCAAGCCCATCAGCCCAAAGACCGTTCTAGACCAATGGTTTTGATACTTCAATCCAAGAGAACAAGAGACCAACGTTTGCAAAATTAGGCCCGTTCTATCACTTCTTAAAGTAAAAATAGAGATTAATTTGATTATGGCCTTAACCAACTTTTAGGAACTCAAGGAAGTAGCTTTTTGAGTTAGGCCTCACTTGATTAGTCTAACACTTGAAGAGTACACCCAATTGCTTCAAGCCTCATCTTTGGAAAATATATACACCCTAAATTTGGAAATAGACCTAATATATGCCTTTTCAAGATTCTTAGGAATTAGAAAAGCTGAAGTAAACAAAGTTCCTAGAAGCTGTAATGGGAATTGCATCAAATTAGAAGACTTAAAAGCTTGGTTCACCATTGAGCCTAAATCCAACCAATAGGGTATCCTCTATGGCAACCTCAAAGATTGGGGACAAAATAAAATAAAAGCCTTTATCCTAACTGCATTCATGACCCTCCTATTCCCTAATGGAAAATTCCTCATCCATTTTAGAGTTGTTGAGTTAGTGGGCTAGTTTCTTAAAGGTAGATCATATGTCCCGGCCTTCCTAGCAGAACATATCAGAAGCCTCGATGTTTTGAATGAAAAGAATGATGGCATACTAAAAACCAACATGGCATTATTAACAGTGTGGTTTGTAAGCCATATGAAGTGTTATGAGCTTGATCTGATCTGAGGAGAATTTGCTCTTAACATTAATCTGATAGATTCTTTTGTTGATAAGGGCCATCTCCCAAAAGGAAAATCTACTCACTATTGGGTAAAAGTGTTGAGAAATTTCTAAGTTGTTGATATCTTATGGATGACAAGATGAAGCAACTTCAAAAGAATAATCTTAGTTTGCAAAAATTATCAAGCAATACCCCTAATTGGGATGAAATTATGAATAGGCTATTACCCTAACAATATGATCAGACAATTCAAAGGTATCCAAGATATAGTCTGTAGGCCTTCATTAGATGTCATGACCTTAGATTATGAAGATCTTTAGATTCCACTAGCATAGAAGATGTCCAAACTCAGGGCAATCAAACAATTATGGGAAACAAGGACTAGCAACCCAAACATTGATTTACAAGAGTGGATAAGAGAAGTGGACAAGCACTGGGTTACCAAAGAATATTTGTATGATTAGCTCCATAAGGTAGGAGAGATCCAGTATCAAGCACCAAAGGTCATATAACTTACACCAGCTGAACCAAATCCCGAAATCAAGACTTATATGGACTAAGTACAAGCCCGAGTAGAAATAATCTATGAAGAGTGGGACATGTGGAAGGATCTTTTTTGGGAATCAAAACAATGTTCTTAGGCCTTGGAATATCAATTGAGGATGAAATAAAAGAGGCTCAAAGAACTTAAAGAAATAAGAGAGGCTAACTCAGGAAAAAGGCAGGGAACACCAGCAGGGTCGAGTAAGCAAAATAGGGGAACGCCTACCAAGCTCTAAAAGAACATTTGGAGATAAGAATACTTCTCTTAAGGAACAAATGTATTTTTTTTTTCAAATAATATAAAAGGGAACTACAAAAGTTATAAAAATAGAAAATTACCATCTTACTGGTTATTCGTAGATTCTATTCCTTTGCATCTGTATGCTATGCATTTCTTTGTTTTTCATTCATCTCTTTTAAAATATTCATGTGCTAACTTGTTGAGAAGTGATCTTAACTAGGTTACCAAGATAGCTCCTAAGCCTCAAATCTTTTAGAGAACTCCCATCTGAACCTGCTTTCAAACTAGAATGGCTAGCTAAGGAAACGACAACACCAACACCATCAATTGTAGTGTCAACCTAGAAGTTATTGACCCCACCAAGCTGAGGTTCCAATCTTTAGAACAAATAATAAGGAAGATTGTATATCAACTAAGCTTCCTTGCTGATAGCATTGCCTTGCTTAGAAACATAGCTCCAACAAATGAAGAAAGCTCTAAAACTCGATATAGAAAGAATGAAGCCTTACCCCTCGATGCAGAAGAAGCCTACCTTAAAGTTGACTAAGCTTTCGAATCATTTGAGATAGAAGGTGTCTTTTCGAAGGTTAAACTAACTTTTGAGCCAAATACTTGCTCATTTCTGGTCAATCTAAAGCCTGTAGTTAATCTAGATAGATTGAAAGAGCTTGAGAAGCGATTGACTCAATAAATCACTAAAAAGATGAAAATGCTCAAAGGGTATGATGGATTTGAGCAAGTTAGTATAACAAACTTCTTTACCTATGACTATGGAAGCTTTTAAGAAAAATTTAAAATACTCGACTTCAAAAAATATAATGGGACTAGATGCCCTAAGCTATACACCTGGTTGTATGTACACAAGATGGGCAAGTATGTGCAATATGACCAGCTCATGACTTTTCAAGACAACCTAACTAGCCCTACTTTGACCTGGTATGCCCAATTGGATCTGAATTAAGTGAACATATGTGAAAAGCTGGCTAGAGCATTCTATGACCAATATAGATTCGACGTTAAAGTAGCACTAACCTTAATGGATTTGGTTGCCCTAAGGAAGAGGCATAATGAATCTTTCAAAGAGTATGCTCAAAGGTGGAGGTCCCTAGCTATAAGGGTATTTATCCCTATGACTGAGAAAGAGCTAACTTCAACTTTTATCAACACTCTTGAGAGACCCTACTTCACTTGCCTAATCAGACAAACCTCTTCTAACTTTGTAGAAGTAGTAGCAGTAGGGTATTGGATTAAAAGTACTGTCTCCTCCAACAAGTTATAAGAGACATTAGAAAAAAGACCACTCTCTGCTAAACCCACTACCATTAAGCCTAGAGAAGCTACTATTAGCATGGTTAATGCAAATACCAAACCTAACGCCTAGGTCTCTTTCAAGGCAAATCCTTCGCCAACAGTACAGAAGTTAACCATAAGTTAGGAAGGCCCCAAAGCAGTTCACCAAAATACTCGTTCCATTCAGTTAAGTACCTGAAAAACTAAGAAATGATAATTTGGTCCATTCTAAGGCTCTTAGTGAAAGGTACAAGCTCAGATTTTTTTATCCCAATGTAAGGTGTCAATATCATCTAGGGTAAGTAGACCATTCAACTGACTCATGCTAGAGGTTAAGGAACAAAATTCAAGACTTAATTGACCAAGGTACAGTATAATTGGATTTTGTTGAGGCTCCTGCTGTAAACGTCAGCAACAACCCCTTACCTAACCATGGGCCTATTATCAATATGATATTTGATGACTTAAAGCCTACCATCAACATGACGGGTTCCAACTGAAAGCCTAAGGACTATAGATTCTATAGACAAGAGGAGAAGCAAATTCTATAAACCAAATAGTACACCTTCCATGTACCTGTAGCCCCTAAAAATTATAAAACTACCCTTCTCAACTACTAGGCAGTAAATCAGGGGTAATCAAGCTCACTTATAGGAGGGATTACTTGCTTTGGTAAAATCTATGATTCAAGGGAAGACTTGAAAAAGAAGGTTGTATTGGAAAGGCCAAACAATGAATAAATTGAACATGAAGAAGGATTGTTTACCTTCACTAAAATAATAAAGTCTAGTGAGTATAAAGTAATGGAGCAGCTCGCTAAGACTTCGGCATAAATATCCCTTATGAGTTTATTGATGGCATTAGAACTGCATCAAGAAGCTTTATTCAGAATGATGAGGGAAGTCAAAGTCCTTTATGAAATACCAGTTGAAAGGATTGGATCTATCACCAACTCTATCCTAACTATAGATCAGATTTCTTTCTTCGCCAAGGAATTAGGTGAAGAAGATAACAAGCACACCAAGCCTCTATTCATAATAGTAAAGGTAAACAACATCATCATAATAAGAGTCCTCATTGACAATAGGTCATCCTTAAATGTCTACCATCTAACCACCTTTGATCTATTGGGCATTGATACAACTGCTATCAAGCCAAGTTCGACAATAGTGAGAGCTTTTGATGGATCTAGGAGAGAAATAATAGGGGAGATTGACTTACTAATTGATATCGACCCACAAACGTTCAACATCCAATTCTAAGTTTTAGACATCCTAAGGACCTTCAACCTGTTATTGGGAAGGCCTTAGATACATTTAGCAAAGGCTATACCTTCGAGTCTTCACCAAAAGGTTAAGTTAATCTCCAATGGCCAGGTCATCATGATCTTGGGTGACCAGGATTATGAAATTTACAAAGAAACGACCATACCCTATATTGGTACTATGGAGCAGGAGGACTTTGGGCTCCAAATGTTTGAAGAGGTGTACGTGATCATTGATTGGAAGAAAGATGAGAGGCTAAAGTTCAAAGAAGGCTAGTTTGAAATCTATGGGGTAAGCTACATCCTAATCTTGATAGAAGAGTTGTAAAGAATGCAAGCTAGGGGCAGAAAAGGTGGTAGGTTGTATCGTGCCTTGATGACCTTCCCACCATTGTCAAAAATTTTCATTCGGGCCGATGTCCAGAATTCAAAGCCTACTAAAGAGGACACCTCTAGCAAAAATAAAGTACCGGTCTCTTTTCTCTTCACTTTTTCCTTACTTACACTCTTTCTTTTACATACTTTTCTTTTTTCCTAGATCCAGTGCTCTGAATAAAGGCCATAGATACCTTACATAGATAGGTGATGAAAATATTGATATCACCTTCGACCTTACTAGGTTAGTCATCGGGATTGATGTTAATGACTGTAGTAACATGCAAGAAAGTTGACAAAAACATGAAATGAGTAGAATTTCCATTGATGAGCCAATTGAGACGATTAATGTTGGGACTGATGAAAATGCCACAACATTGAAAATTGAAGGGAATTTGAAAGAAGAATAAACGATTGAAATGATTGCACTACTATCTAAATACCAAGATGTATTTGTATAGTCTTGTGAAGATATGCCTGGATTGGATCCATCAATCGTTGTCCATTGCTTACCCATAGGAGAGGATATCAAACCTAAGAAATACAAGTTAAGAAGGTTCTGACTGGATGTCCTATTAAATGATTAAGGAAGAATTCAGAAAATTACTGGAGGTCAATTTCATTGAGGCATCTAATTATCCTAAATGGGTAGCCAACATAGTGCCAATAATGAAGAAGAATGGAAAGGTCAAAGTGTGCGTGGATTTTCGAGACCTTAATCAAGCAACCCCTAAAGATAATTTTCCCTTACCCCATATTGATGTCTTGGTCAATAACATAGCCGAAAATTATCTTTTCTCTTTCATGGATGGATTCTCCAAATAATCAAATTTGAATGTCCAAAGAAGATAAAGCTAAGATAACATTTATCATAATTTGGGAACATTTTGCTACAAAGTAATGCCTTTTGGACTCAAAAATGCCAAGGCAACCTATCAAAGGGCCATGGTGGCAATCTTTCATAACATGATGCATAAAGAAATTGAATTATATATTGATGATATGATTGCAAAGTCCAAGGAAGAAGAAAATCATGTGGATAATCTAAGGAGATTGTTTGATAGGTTGAGAAAATTCCAATTGAAGCTCAACTTAGAGAAATGTACCTTTAGAGTAACTTTAGGGAAATTATTAGATTTTATAATTAGCCAAAGGGGCATTGAAGTAAACCTTAATAAAGTCAAAGCAATAGTTGACTTACCTCCTCTACATACAATCAAAGAAATCAAAGGCTTATTGGTTCATTTGAACTACATAGCCCGGTTCATATCTTAACTCACGGACAAGTGCCATCTCTTGTTTAAGTTGTTGAAAAAGAATGCTAAGATCAATTGTGATGAAGAGTGCAAGTAAGCCTTTACAACGATCAAAGAGTACCTCATGAACCCCCCAATTTTAGTAGCTCCAAAATCTAGGAAGCCTTTATTTCTAAACCTAATAATATTACCAGAATCCACGGGGTGCATGCTTAGCGATAAAGAAGAGGAAGGAAAAGAATGGGCTATATATTACTTAAGCAAGAAATTTACTAAAGGGGAATAGAAATATCCAAAAATTGAAGGAACCTATTGTACTTTGGTCTGGGTAATGCATTGGCTTAAACAATATACTGTTAACTCAGTACGATCCCCTGAAGTACTTAGCAAACAAACTGGCCCTAATTGGTAGAATCTTAAAGTAACAAATTTTACTATCAAAGATCGACCCTACGTACATGAACCAAAATTCGACCAGAGGATAAGCCCTAGCAAATCGGTTAGCAAAAAATCCTTCCAATAATACCTCTTAAGATGTACAAGTTAATTTCCCTGATGAGGATATCTTAGTAGTCGAAGGAAGATCTGAAAAAAGAGAAGAGGATGAACCACCGAAATGCAGGATGTTCTTTGATGGGGTAGCTAATGTGTCCGGATGTAGAATTAAGGCAATACTGATATCCCTTGAAGGTACTTAATACCTTATGTAATAGGGATCAAGGACCGATTATACATTCCTGAACCCAAAGGCTCTCGCAGGTAGTCTACCGAGCTGTCTGAGGTGAGTTAAGCACTAAAGAACAATGCTTGCCCCAGTTCAATCTGCTGAACTACTTTGCTCTCCATGCTATCTAAGGCATTGTCAAGGTGACCAACCATCGTGTCGAACTAAACCTTCCACTATACGCCAGTCTAAGCACCAAATCTAAATACAACAGTCTCCATAATACCAAGACTAAGCTAATAATTGTTAGGAGCTAACCATCTGAGGCCAACCCCACTATGAGCCGTCCTTGAGCCAACCCTAGTTTCGCCCCTTTTGATGTCGAATAAACCTAAATAGAGGCCTACCCCTACATGAATCACAACATTGTTAGAATTATAGTAAAAACACGCGTACATTGTCCTTACTGACAACCGTACTATCATTTTTGACAAATGACGTTCATTGCACGCGATTTCATGTTTCCTTGTAAAGTATTTTCCTTTTATTTAGCAAATAGGAATTCATTTTTATAATTATCTATAACGTAAACTTACCCTAATAGGGTACTATAAATAATCCCGTAATGTAACAGCTATAAAAAAAAAGAAAAGAAAAATCTATAGAAGAATACACTTAACTATTTACCCTCTCTTGAGCTATGTGTCCTCTTACTTACTCTTGAGCTACTCTTATCTTTCCCATTTGAGCACGGGCTAGTGGCGAGTGACCTCCGGCCATACTTATGCATCATATCAAGTATGACCTAAGCTCATGTGAGGCATTGGTTCATAATATCCTTTGTTGGTGCACGAGAACCCCTTCTTACCTTCAACTATCATTTACTTTTCAAGCCATCTTGCAGCTTGGACCTACCACTTTGGTTACGCATGATATTAGGTTCGTATGTTTATCCATGGACCCATATCACTGTAACTGTAAGACTCGTTTTCCCATATACTAATAATATCACTCAATACGAAGCATGCATCATGGGGCTCAAAATGGCCTTAGATAAAGATATTCAAGAATTAGAAGTATATGGGGTCTCTTCAGTCATTATCGGTTAAGCTTGGATAGAATACATGATAAAGGATCCTAAACTAGTACCTTATCACTAATACTTGACTAAATTGATGAAGAAATTCAAAGAAATCACTTTCAATCATATACTAAGGACTCATAATCAATTCGCTGATGCCTTAGCCACTTTAGCATCTATGGTCCAAATATTTGGTGGAGTCTAGATTCAACCCCTCACTATTGAAATTGAAGATAAGCATGCCTTCTATCTAACAATTGAGGGTATGAATGACCAAAAGCCGTAGTATCATGATGTTAAGATATTCTTACAACAAGGCATATACCTTAAAGAGGCTGAGAAAAAGGACAAAAGGATGATTAGGAGATTGACCACTCGATTCTTAATAAGTAAGTCCACTTTATACTGGCACTCTTTTGATGGTACACTTTTAAGGTGTGTGGATGATAAGGAGGTAAAGATGTTAATGAAAGAAGTACATGAAGGAGTATGTGGCCCTTACATGAGTGGTTACATGTTGGCTAAGAAAATTATGAGACTAAGGTACTACCGGTCAACAATGGAAGGCAATTGCATCAAATACATTAGGCATTGTCACTTATGCTAAGCTTATGTAAATAAGATAAATGCCTCACCTCAAGAACTACACACACTCTAAACACCAAGGCTTTTCTTAATGTGGGGCATAGTTTTCATCGGCTTATTACTTCAAAACCATCTAATGGGCATTGCTTTATACTAGTCGCCATCGATTACTTCAGCAAATGGGTAGAGGCTTTGTCTTACTTGAGCGTTACTAAAGGGGTTGTAGTTAAGTTCATCAAGAGAGATATCTTGGCTCGATACAATTACATCCTAAAGTCACAGAGTTACAACAATCCTGTTGTGTAAATCAACCTATGACAGTAACTGACCTTACAGTCCTTATCATAGATTTAATCAACAAAAGGCGTCTATGACTCTTCGCTTTGAAGTAACAGTTCGTTTAGGATTTTAGCTAAAATTTACAATAAAAATTAAAACCTTAAGTCATGTATATATAGTTACATTCACATTATTGTAAAATTCTTAGGAGATTCTACATAATATAGTAGTCTAATAACTTACATATCATATACCAGTCCTTAATCCTAAAGATACTAACAAGACCTTAAAAACTTGATCATTTAGCCAATTGATATTTACTCCCCATGGCTTCAAAAGAGAACTAACCTCTGGGTAATTGTATTATGTAATAGCAAATTAGAAGTCAAAATATGTATATGAGCAATTATAGCTCAGTAAGTTGAATTAGAGACTTATAAATATATACAAGCACAATCAAGGTTATCAAGCAATTATTTACATGAAATGCAACAAGTAAGGGTCATCACATAACGTAATCCGGTTGGTTGTAAAATTAAAGTAATTTCACTGGCTCTAATTTGGCTTGATGAGTTTTCGTTAATTCAACAACTTACAACCAAACCTAAGTTTGTGCAATGGAAACACCACTTCCCCTGAGACTATCCTTTAAACCAATGCCCTCATCCTCACTACAACCTCCTCTCCTATCACTTAGTTCGACTAAAGATAAGGAAAAGATCATTATGCTATCCAATGCTATCTTTTTTGAAAGTATCAGTGTTTGGTTGGAGAATCCTAATGATCCCCTAATAGGTTGCAATGCATGTCAAATTAGGGCTTTTAGGTCGATTAGGATTAGGTTCGATTTAGGGTTTTTAAACAATTCTACACCAATCCGATCATAACAGCCATCAAATATAACATAGATTTCAACACAAAATTAGATATGTAAGCACATGCATAAAACTACTTATAATGACAATCATATACAATCCTAAGTCTCCGAGTACACTAAAACAGTACTCTAAAATACAGTAAAGTATTAAACTTAACTTATTTGAAATCCTCAATCGCTCACTCAATCAATTACATGTTGACTCGTTTCCATGTATCCTATAATATAAATATTCTTTTTAGTATTTATACATTGATGATATATATTCTAGGTTATGATTTAAATTAATTCTCTTTATATACTTATTAGTTACTACCCATTTATTCTACATTAGTTCAGAGTTCGGTTTCTGAATCCAATTTCGGTTTAGGCTCCAAATCAGTTCCAACTATGAGTAACTCTTAAAATTCGTTTCAAACCCTAATGTGAAATTAATCACATCAGGTTTGAGTATCCTAATATTATGCTTAGTCTTAATTTAGTATTTTTACCTACTTAGTACACAATAATCCTTATTAGTATACCAGATTTACTCTCGATGTGAAAAAATTTTACATTTTTCATATAATTACCTAAAATTAAGTTTTATACCAGATTTAATACATATTAATATTATCATTATATTATCCAATTTAAGCCCATATTTTATAATTACCTTAATTCCAATTGCACATATTATCAAATAATCTATTTTTATTACATAATCCCTATGATAATTATATTTAATACTCCAAATGTTGTGATTATGTTACTACATTATAAATTAACATCCCTAAATATCTAATTAATCAGTAATTAAGCATTTAATTACCTAATTAGTCTAAAATTACTCATTTTTAGGCTTAAAATTTCAAAAATTAATTTTAAAAAATGGTTTCATAGCACTATTATATATAATTTAGGTAGTCTAAAGAAAAAATTTGAGTCCAAAACTATAATCTTAAGCCTATTTATTTATAATTTGAAATATGTTCGGTTTAGCATAATTTCTTAAACACCCTATATTTACATATGTAATTAACCCTAATCAATATTTTTCCTTAAATCTACATACAATAATACATCATAATAATAAAATTCATAATTTTCTAGGTACAATTAATAATTTTAATAATTTTTGAAAAATCAGTTAGAAAATTGAACTCATTAGTTTTTGAGGCTTACGGTCACCAGCACCAATTCAGGGTGTATCGACCAGTCCACGCATGGGGTTTGGAGTAGGTTGGTGTGGGTGGTTTGGTTCCAAGTGATGATAATCCATGAGTTTGGCTTAATTGTCTTAACTGCAAAGATTTTTGCTAATTTTTTGAAAACCTTAATTTTCTCTTAAATTTTTTACCCTTTGAATTTTTCTACCCTTCTAATTGTCCTAATGATCTTTTGTAATTTTTTGGCTATTTATAGAGGTGTTGGGGAATTATGGTGCATTAAATTGATTAGACAATTGCTTTATCTACATTCAATTTGCCTTTTAAGTGTATGAATTTAATTGGTCAAATATTTTTCTTCTTTCCTCCAATTGCTACGACCCAAATCTAGACTGATCTCAACTTTTCTATTTTTTTTTTCTTATTTTTCCTTGATTTTTTTGTAATTTTCTTTAATTAATGAAAATTTTTCTAGTAATTTTCAAGCATTTTAAATAATTTTGCATATTTCTATCTACGCGCAAATATGTGTAGAGTATAAGTAAATACTCTTAAATATTATTTAGGTCATTCTATGATTTTCAATGTGCATATAATTTATCTTTAGTGATTCGTTAGTTATTGGAATTTAATTTATACATTTTTGATAAATAACTGTAATATACTTAAAATTTAATATTATAATATTCTATAATTTCATTACATATTTTCTTAAATTCAAACTTACGGTGTCATTTTTACTAATATTTTTTAGCTTTATTTTATAATTTAGGGTCAATTGGATCCTTTAATCGATCGCTCTAAACTTTGTATACTAAGTTCAATCCTATAATTATTGTACTTATATTTAAGGCTTACAGATATGAGACTCCTGAAATAATAATCACTGACAATGGCAGCAATCTCAACAACAAGTTTATGTTAGAATTGTGTTGATAGTTTAGGTTCATTCATAGGAACTTTACTCCTTATCGACCCCAAATGAATGGAGCAGTTGAAGCAGCTAATAAAAACCTCAAAAGAATCATCGAAAAAATGGTTGTTACATACAAGGACTAGTATGAGATGTTGCCATTCACCCTTAGGGCCTATTGGACTTCCATTAGAACCTTGATTAGGGCAATACCCTACTCTTTAGTATACGACACTAAAGTGGTATTACCAGAAGAGGTTGAGATCCCGTCACTCAAGGTACTATCAGAGACCCATTTGGATGAAGTCGATTAGGTAAAGAAACGCATTAAGCAGTTGAATTTGATTAACAAGAGGAGAACGACAGCCCTATGTCATAATTAGTGTTAACAACAAAGAATGGCTTGAGTTTTCAACAAAAGGGTACGACCCTAGAACTTTAAAGAGGGTGATCTAGTGTTAAGAAAGGCTCTCTCCAATGCATAAGACTCTAGAGGGAAATTTGCTCCCAATTACGAAGGCCCTTATGTTGTGAAGTGAGTATTATTATGAGGGGCTTTAATTTTGTCTCAAATGGATGGTCCAAAATTAAGAGACCCTATAAATGTTGACGCAATAAAGTTGTACTACCCATAAGAAGTCAATGAAAATTTTCACTAAAAACACGGAAATGCCAATCATTTTAAATGTCATTATCGTCTAATTTTCATCATCTTCAAGCAAAGTTGGTATCCTTCACAGTTGTCGATGTTGGAATAATCACCCTCTCCATTGAAAGTTCTAACTCCCCTTACTCCATTTAATCAAACCCATACACTGAAAACACAAGACTAGTTGAGAAATGAGATATAGGACATTAGTGATTGACAAAACTCTTTAAAATACTTTATTACTGATTGATCCCCCTTGATAGGGAGTTTTGTTGCCTATTTTTTAGGGAAGTGCAAAATCCAAGTAAGCAATCACCTCACAGTAGATATTTATTAGTCAGGAATATGGGCTTCGATTCATGAAAGTTCCAAAAAGACAAAAATAGTGGGTGGCATCTATGATTTCTCTAAAAAGGGCAACGGAGTCTGAAACATTTTATATTAAGATCATTTAGGTTGACATCAAAGGATCAAAGCGTAAGCCAGTCAATTTTGATAGGACTTTTCAAAAAAATTTTTGACAGTTTGGGTGCTATCAATAAAGACTAGGTAAGTACTTCCACATGACGTTAGCACTCCGATTTTTGAACATTGCATTTGCATCTAAACTACAGCTAGTTTTTACCCCTAGCAGCCTTTTTAAGCTAGCCCATAAAGCACTTACTTCTACATTTAGTGCTTAGCCAACCTCTAAAGGTACAATCTTAACTCAATCTCTTTTCTAAGTTCTTTTAGCAAGCCTTTGGGATGCTTCTGTTCACTAAGTTTTCTTTAGCCATCCCATAGTGCACTTCTCCTCCTTAATTTTCTTAGGGTACTTCCCTCCATCATTTCTTCTTAGTGAGCTCGCAGGGTACTTTCCTTTACCAATATTCTTTTAACAAGCCCATCAGGTGTTTCCTCTAAATCTAGCTTAAGATTGCTAGTCTTCGAGAGATGCTCTTACATAAGTTAGTGAGCCTAAAGAGGCATAATTAGGTTTTCCAAATTGATCCCAGCTTAGGGTTACTAGTCCCCAAGAGACACTCTTGCTTAAGTTAATAAGCTTGGAGAGGCAGAACTAGGTTCTCCAAATCGATCCTAGCTTAGGGTCGCTAGTCCTTGAGAGATGCTTTTGCTTAGGTTAATGAGCCTAGAGAGGCACAACTAGGTTTTTCAGATCAATCCCAGTTTAGGGTTGCTAGTCCCCAAGAGACACTCCTACCTAGGTTAGTGAGCCTAGAGAGGCACGACCAGGTTCTTTAAATCAATCCCAACTTAGGGTTGCTAGTCCCTTAGAGACGTTTCCACCTAAGTTAGTAAGCCTAGAGAGGCGCAACCAAGTTCTTTAGATCGATCCTAACTTAAGGTTGTTAGTCCTCGAGAGATACTCCTGCCTAAGTTAGTGAGCTTAGAGAGTCATGACTAGATTCTTTAGATCAATTCTAACTTAGTGAGCCTAGAAAGGCATGACCAGGTTCTTCAAGTTAATTCTAACATAAGATTGCTTGTTTCCTAGAGACACTCTTGCCTAGGTTAATGAGCCCAAAAGGGCACGAACTGGTTTCATTTCTTTTCACCAATTCCCTAGTAAATTGAGTCTATGATAGCTAAATTGTCATTTTAAAGTCATCCTTAGGGCAAAAATAGTGTCTTCTTATCTTTATGGCAAAGTTTTGTTTAAACTTCACCACAAAGAGGGGTAGTTTTAGACACTCAATTTTTGCCTCATTTATTTTACTTCATTTTAATAGAATAAGAGGGTGTAAATCAAGGAAAACACAAAAAAAATAGAAAATTAAAGAAAATCCAGAAAATAAGAAATTTAGAAAAATACAAAAAAAAAATAGAAAAATAAGAAAAATAAAAAAAGCAAGAAATCTAGGGAAAAATTAGAAAATAGGAAAAAACAAACAAAAATAATAAATTTAGAAAATTGAAAAGTTACAAAAAAATAATAATAAAATTTTTTAAAATAGAAGAATTTAGAAAATAATAGATTTTTAATAAGATTAGAAAAGGGAATTGTTGGGCTTAGGCTTAGGCTTAGATTTGAATCTAACTTAGGCTAACCAAGTCTATATATACAATTTAATTATAGATATGGATAATGTACAGGTCAATGACCTAATAGATAAATACTTAGGTATATACATTGAGTTTGGTTAGAGGTCTTAAGTTCGAATCTTATTAGAGGCAAAATTGCCTTTTTGTTCTTTTTTCATTGTCCTACAACATTCACCGCACTACAATATGTTAAGATTTCATTGCGTAATGTGTCATGACATGGGCAGCATTGGGTTAGACGGCATTGACGTAGTGCTATGTGGCATGCTACCTTGGCTGCCACATGTCTTGTGAGGATACGTGGCACTTAGTTACTAGACGTCACGGCTAATGTGGTGCCATGTTAGCCGCTTTTCTCTCCCTTTCCTTTCATTTTCCCAGATTTTCCTCCACTTTCCTTAGCAAAACAAACTCGACCCCTTCACTTTAGCCTCATTTTTTGCTCAAATTCCATACACATACGCATGATTTCTTGCTCCGATCCTATTCTAGACATGGCCTAGTTTTAATAGTAACCGAATTCTCATTTAGGTTTAGTTAAATACACATTCAAATCGAGCTCCAAAGGTTAGAAAAAACTGAAAATCTAGAAATTTTCATTTAACCCATTTCATCTTTCCTTGCTTTCTAAATCGATTTTGTGTATAAATAGAGGTCTTAGGATACACATAATCACACACGAGCATCAGAATCATCTCAGAAGCACTCTCTCTCATTCTTGATCACATTCTCTCTCTTTACAGTTCATTCTCTCTAACCACCACTTTAGTTGAGCTTGCTACTATGGATAAAGCCCCAAGACTTGAGTATCCTAACCCAACCACAAACAACCATTGCTGTGCTCCCTAACTGTACTTCTACACCACTATAGTCGAACCCTAACCACCATAACCATCGTTTCAAAAAACCATTCTACACTGCTCAATGACCAAAATTGATGCTAGGGCCATGCTTGTAGCATCTCAAAACCTAAGACCTACTAGCCCCTTAAGCTCCAACAGCCCTAAAATGATGAGGAACTCTGCTGTCACCACCTTCTCAATTCCGACCACCAAATAAATAACCACCACTAGCCTAGGCATCATGTCTAACCCCCTCAAGTCAAATAAACCACTCATCAATCTGTCTTAACCTATGAAAAATTCCCCTCGAATAGCCTTAGATCGCCCCCTTGCCAACACCACTTATCTTCCCTCCTTCAACTATGACATAAATCCAGTATAGCCTAACTTGAGATTCAATCTGTAAACCAAGTTTGATCCAATTTATGACCTTTCTTTTTAGAAATTTCCTTAAATAAATCAAATTGGATTAAAAATGTAAACCTAACGTATTTTCAAATTAAAACAAACACAACTTACTAAATTTTTCATTAAAAGAACTACGTATGTCTGTTCCTAAATAACAAGTATATGGGCACCTAAGGGGTAATGATAAAAAAAATAAAAATAACGGAATTTTCCTTTTTTTTTTTTTTAGTTTAGATTACTCAAGTTTTCTAATGTAGGTAAATAATTAAGTTCTATTTTATAAAATCGAAAAGTGATTTTTAAGGTTAAGATTAAATTTGGAAAGTTAATGGTACCCGTAAGGGTTTAAAAATCCTAACTCCCAAATCAAAATCTCTCATTTTAGAAATTTGTTTTCAAAATCGGTTTTTATCAAAAGACCAATGGTTAAGTTATAACTAATCTACTAAATTGATTATAACTTAACTCTTTTTCTTGACTCAGGTTGAGTGGCGACTCCAAAGTGTTTTCAAAATATAGAAGAACCAGTTTTCTTTAAACCCTAATCAACGATTACTATTAAATGGGTAAAGGTTTAATATTGATCGGTTTAAAGAAGACCTAATTTTAAAAGAACTGGGAGGAAAAAGAAAAAACTAAGCTCGACACTTCTAACGACTTTATCCCCTATACTTTACATCTGGTGTCCTTAACTTTATAGGTCATAAGGTTTCATACTCAAGCTATTGTATTATCTCATTAAAATTCACCTAACCATCCATTATCTATCTTGTTTCTAATCTTATATCTTATCATATGAGTTCTATGTATTTAATATTTTACCTTCTATTGTAATTTCTACCACAACTTCCATCTCAACCAAATTCTGGGCTTGCCTTGAGGTCATTCATTTTCATATTAATTCTTTTACAATTAATACAAATTTGTTTCATTCCTATCTCAATTACATTTCTTATTCCATGGCTATTATGTCGTTGTTCCAAGCACCAACTTTGTACTTTGTGTCACTAGCATAAATGCCAGTGGTACCAAGTTTAACAAATCTTAACTATTCTCTATCTCAAATTCACATGAGATAGTAGAGGACTTGAATGAGTTGGACTTTGATATGACTTAACAAAAACTGGTATGACTTCTGATCGAGTAGACTCATAAAACACCTTTGACAAATGTAACTCTGATTGGTTTGAACATGATACAACTTGAACAAAAACAAAAACGAAAAACTCAATCAAAGAGACTTGAGGGCCATCAATTTTTTAATCCCTTTATGTTTACACAGATGTGCCAATGAACATATGAGAAGTATTATCCCATAATATTTTAACTATAGTTCATGTCATGATTACTATTTTTCCCTTTTAGTAATATAGTTGATTAGAGATTATGGATTTAGAGTTTCTTTACTTTTCTTATTAGAGTCTCACTACAAAAGGTAAAGTTAACCAAATGGTTATTTGGTAAGACTTTCATTATTATAGTTTGATATAATTACTACATACATTTATTTGCCTCCCCTTGTTAGTAGTTATAGAATTTTAGATAATCTAACTATATGTTTAATACCTTGGGTTAGGATTTATCTTTTAGTTTGGGGTCTTTACTTTCTAACATCCTAATCATAACACACTATAATCGCTTTAAGATCATAACTAACTAAATTGATGGTTTCTCCCTAGTCTTATTCTTCAAAATTTGTTACCATTGATATCCTTCTTAGTTAGTGTAGCTATATCCTAAAATTTGAGGGTCTACCTTAGTGTATATCACGATATAATTTATTAGATCAATGATGTGATTAAGGAATTAGGTTTGTCAAGGTAAGATCTTTTCCTAGTTTAATCCTTCAGAATAGAGAGTGGTTATCTAAAATTTTGTTCTAGGTTGTTTTCTATATATACTTACACATTCTAGCCAAACTTACACTACTTATTGTGCAAGGTGATATTATCTTACTCATGCAACACTTCATAAGAATAATAACTTGTCATCTTATGAGCATTATGCCATTAACTTACAACAAATTAACATTATACCCCTATGTATCTAAGTTGAATAATGTATCCCCTATGTATCCGAGTCAAATAATAGCTTGGTATTAGTTACGCTTATTACATAAGTTAAAAGGTACAAATTAAACATTCATAAAACTACACATTGTCACATACTGAACAACTATACCATAAAGGAAAATGGATTTGATCTTCTTCCTATTTAGTGTCATTTTTAATTTCTTAGATATGCTAGATTTGATTGTGACTTTGTCCCACTAACTATAAATCCTATTCATAGTGCTATTCTATTCTCAGAGTTAGAATATACTATAGATCATTAAAGTATCTTAGGAAATCTAAAATATCATCAAGAGCTAGAATAGTTCCTACTATTTTAAACACATCTAAACTACTAAGCTTGTCATGTGGAGGAACAACAATTATATTTTGCTAGGTTTCCTAACCCAAAGTCACCTTCTTCATAACACCGACTATACAATTACCATAATTAATAGAAATTGTTATTTTCCTAGTTAAATCCAATTGTGTTGCCCTTTACAACTTTTAGCTTTATTGTTGAGTGATTTTGGGATAGGATCTTCTTCTTATAGAAACATAGAAAATTAAGTGGTACTAAGGCTAGTCTGATGCAGCTACTTCAATAACTAAGTCAGTAAGTGTGTTGAGAAAAGTAAGATAAGAATAAAGTTCAAGGTCATAAGAAAGTTCTTCTAATGCTTCCTCCTCATATTTATAGGCAAAAATTGGGTGTCTGAAACTATAGTTAATCATTAATAATGGGACATGTGGAGATCTCATAATCAAACACGTGCTAAAGATATAGGAATAGTAGGCAATTATGTAATAACATTGTACTAGATCATAACTATTCACACCACTATATTAGGTTTAAATTAAATGCGTTAATGGGTTATGCTTCAAGGCCTACTAAATGGATTGAGCTTCAGTCAGTACCAGCTAAAAAAAAAAAGTAACTTGGTCTCTTGTCGGCTAAGCAGACAAATAATGTTATAAGGTGAAAACTGATTGTCAACATTTGGTCCCCAACTCCCGTGGTCAAGAACTTGACTATGGGAGTAAGGACAAATGAGTTTCCCAACAGTCGAATAATGTTAGAAGTTCTATTTTTATTCTTGGAACAAGACAGATTGTGTCCTAATCGAAAGGTTGTAACTTTTCAATTTTCCCACCTATTCACTTTTCTGCAGTAGTACGAGTGACCGCTGTCATCCTAGTCATCATTACTCTATAGGGGCTATTAACAGTTAGAGACATGATAATCGTTAGATCTTTGGTTCAAAACATATGTCGCCAATCTACGCTCAATCATCTAACCAATACATCACTTCCATCAGAAGCGAATTAGGGCTACAAAGGGAAATCATTCATATATAAAGGATTTTTCTTACTGAGTAGATTTCTTCACTTTATTCTCATCTATACCTACAAGTTTTTGTTTGCTTTTGAGATCTCATCTTTGTCCTTCAAATTCCCAAAAGTTTGTGATTTTATCATATAGCTTCAATCAGGTATGGTCTGAAGTGTTATTCGTTAACTTTCTCTTTTAGATTTTGAGGCAACTGTGACTGATGCTACTTCTCCCCCCTAAACAAGGAACAATTTAGTGTGTCCTTTAAGTAGCATGGTGAACAACACAATGGAGCATTAGGAGAAACTCGCTTACATCAATGCTCTTCCAGTGGACAATTATCCTAAAGATAAGGAAGGAAGGTTTGTTACTAGGTACCTATATAACAATGTAGTTTATTTCACTAATTCTCTAGATGGAGTGGCAAGTGGTGCCATTAAGACAATAGTCTCAAAGTACAACAAATATTAGCAAGATCTTCTTGAAGCATGGAATTTGCACAGACTAAGAGAAGAGGAGAGAATGTATTTTCTAAGGGAGTATAAGTTTCACATATATTTGAAATACCTTGATTTCAAACTATGCTTCCCATTCTCAACTTTCATTAAAAAAAATTTTAATTACTTATGGGTTTCTCCATGTATGTTTTCTCTAAACACATATTGACATCTCATAGCATTCAAGTTCATCTGCAGGGAGGAAGAGGTTGGGGCTATGCCTAGCTTTTCAAGTATTTTTTCATGGTAAGAAGGCAACTTAATGGTTGGTATTTTACAATTGCTTAACATGGCCACAAGTTTATAGATGGGTTAGAATCTAAAATCCATAAGTAGCATGATCAGTTTGTTTTTATTGTGTTAGATGAAGATCTGGATTTTTGGACCCAATGGACAAAGCCTATCTATACAAAAGATATTGAATTGATACCGAATGACGCCATACTTACTAAAAAGATATAAGGAAGGAGGAAGAACAAGATGTTCTTCTAGGATGCCAAGATTATAATACGGTACTATGAAAGTGGGGAACCAATTTTTTTCTAAGATAGAAGGTAGGTGTTAGAGCAATTGCCATACTGAGTAAAGCTACAAGAGGAAAGCCATTCTCATGAATTTAGGGGGAGAATAATTGTTTTAAGGCCTTACTTAGTGTAGATCTTATTAGTCATTCAATTTCCGCTCTTCAATTCTTAATATTGTTATCATTTATTGTAGATATAGGTGTAGACGATGTTAATCCTACAAAGTTGCTAGCCTAAGAAAAGGCCAAAAAATTAAAGTTGGACAAACGTATAGCCACTAAGGCGCTTATAGCTTGGCCTACGGTGCCGAAAAAGGCTACATAAGAGAAGGCTATGAAAAAGGCCACTATTGATAAAATGGTTATTCATCCTACTGGGATGAGTCAAAGCATTGAACAAACTAAAGCTACAAGGGCCACACCCAAGTCGACTACCTTGGTTTAGAACAATCCTCAAGGGGAAATGCCGAGAGACCCACACTGAGAGATTGGTGATAAAAGTGGTGTCAACGACATTCATTGCGGGGTAGTTGAAGGCCCATCAACCCAGATAAATTATGAATTAGGTCCTATAAAGAGGAGAGTGAAAAAGCTTATCGATCAACCTCTATCAAAGAAATCTAAAACTTTGGAAGAAAAGATGAAGAAAGCTATGAGGAATAAGGCTCTTGGCATTAGTTATGTCGAGTTTGTCCCTAATTGCAAGGTAGGCAAGTACTTTGTTCTACAATGGAGCTATAATATCTTGAACACTAACTCCTCTCTAAGTGACAAAACAAAATCCTTAGCTTTGATGGATGGGGTCATTCTCCTTAAGGATAGGGAGATTGTCAAGAAGTCCATCGTTAGGGTAGGCGGCTGTAATAAAGCCAGCATTTTTGCTAAGTTGTATGATATAAGTACCAATCAACTCTTTTCATTTAGAGCATATGGTCCATTGTTGATATAATCTTGCCTATTTAGAGATTAGCAGCTACGTTTTGATGGTTTTGGATGAAGCTAACAAAGAGATGAAGAAGGTAACATTTCTATGTCGATGTTATTGTTCTATTGAGAACTATCCTTACTTTTTTTCACCTTAATGTAGAAGGTTGAGGACACCTATAATTCCTTAAAGGCTCAAACTACTATGGATGAGAGAGTAAGAAGTTGGCACATTCTTTAGTGGCCGATGAAGTCTCAGGCCTCAAGGCTAAGAGTGAGGAGCTATACAAGGAGATTAAAGACCTGAAAGAGGAGCTCTACAAGAAATAAGACAAATGTTGGGGGTTAGGTTGAACACTCAGTTCGATGAGCAATGAGGAGGATAGGCTTAGGATGTGAATAAAAGAGTTAGAAATAAACGACTTCGAACTATGGTCTTGTATTGCCAAATTAGAGGACACAGTGAAGAAGAAGCCCTAAGTTAAGGAAGCTTTAGAGATTGTTACTCCTAGTTGGCAGTATGAGAAATTGTAGGGGGAAAAAACTCTAACAAGGGGTCCAACAAATTTAGAAAGAAATTTTGAAAATTTACCCTGACTATGACCTCTTATGCTTAGACTTTGTCGACATTGACAACAAAAACGTTAGTAGTGACGACAAAGAAGATGGCAAAGATGCAAGAATTGAGGTTCAAGGGTAAGGTGATAATAATGAAGCCTTTGCCAAAGATCTTGATGATAACAAGAATTGATCATTTAAAGAGACCCCCTATGTCTACAAAGAAACTTCCACTTGTTACAAAAACCTTAGTGCTAGAAAAGTGATAAGCACTTGAGATTGTTAATGTACTTTGTTTTTATACAAGTTGTATGAACAAGACTCAACCGAGTTCGACCATTTGATATCATGCGTATTATTAATATCATGGACATTTTCTTTTATGCATGACTTGTTAGTTCGGTATGTTTTATTTCACACGCATTATTGTTTCTCACCACATCTTATTTCATGCACCTTATTAATATTTAGTATGTTTTATTTTGCGCTCATTATTGTTTCTCAGCACATTTTATTTCACGCACACATCAGATGTCTTGTCAAAGACATTCAGTCCATTAGTCGCATAGGACATAAACTGATGTGATTTGCTATGTAAGATCATTGCTACTTTTCAGCAATTGAATAGTTCATTCACCGTATAGTAAGAACTCTATTAATCTGATAATCATATATAAGTTAGGAATGTACATTATAGAAAATCGTGATACTAATAAAACTAAAAATGAACATTCCTAATCAAGATAAGATGTAAGCTATTGCCTTACAAAGTTCATAAAGGAAAATAACATCAAAGGAACTAAGTGAAATAAGGCTTTATATTGTTAGCATTCTATGTTAGATGAATGATTATTCCATCCAACCTTTCCAATCAATAAACCCCCCCTTGCCTATGACTTCTTGGATCTTAATAGGATCTTCCCAATTTGCTACAAGCTTCCCTTGTTTATCTTGTATGCTAGTTGCCTCTAATTTCCTACGGACTAGATCTCCAAGCTGAAAAAGCTTGTGTTTAACCTTTCTATTATAATACTTGGCTACTCTGTATTGGTACACAGCAACTCTTGCCCTTGTTACATCTCTTATCTCTTCAATAGTGTTTGAATTAGCCATAAGAGTAACTTTGTTGGCCATTTCATCGAAGTTTAGCATGCAAAGATTAGGCAAGTTTAATTCAATAGACAATATAGCTTCCGTACCATATGCTAATCTAAAGGGTGTTTCTCCTGTCATAGTCCCATGGGTGGTCTGATATCCCTACTAAACATTAGGCAACTCATTAGCCCATTTACCCTTGGCTTGATTAACTTTTGTCTTCAAACTATGCAGGATGATCTTATTAACAGCTTCTACTTATCCATTAGTTTGAGGATGTGCCATGGATGTGTAATTAAGATAAATGTTGTATTTCTCACAAAATGTGCAAAATTTATTGTTATAAAACTATGGTCCATTATTAGTGATTATCATAAATGAGGCCTCAAATCTTAATATAATGAAGTTGAAAACAAAAGCTTTTACCTTTTGTTCGATGATTCTTACTAATGCTTCGGTTTTCACCCACTTAGTGAAATAATCCACAACAACAATGAAGAATTGCCATTGTATTGTAGACTTAGGAAATGGTCCAAGCATGTCCACCCCCCATTAGGCAAAGGGCTAGGGACTGGTGAAGCTACACAATTCAATAAGAGGTGTATAACTCAATGCCTTATGTTTCTAACATTGTGAACATTATCAAATAGAAGTTCTTGCATTGTCCTTCATTGTTGACCAATAATAACTGAGTCATAGCACACGGACATGCAATGTTTGACCCCTTACATGGTTGTTGCAGACATCACTATATAGTTTGGATAGTATTTGTTGTGCATCTTGTAGAGGGAGGCATCGAAGGTAAGGTTGGGAAATGTCACATTTGTATAATTGATTGTCTATCAATAAGTAAATTGCAGCTTGATAGATCATCCATCGAGCCTCTTTTTTGTAATTAAGGAGAATGTCATCCTTTAGATAATTTATGATTAGGTCCATCCAAGACCTCTCCTTTGAGTAGGGAGCTAGTTCATAGCTTTGTTGAATAGTTTGTAAGCTCCTATTAGGGAGGAACTTCATAAAGAGCTTGTCGTTTAAGTCTGGGGGTACCATGTTAGCCGACATTGGCAATATGTTAGCTATAATGTTCCTTCTCCTCAATATTTTCTAGATCGAAAAGGACTGAAACTCTTCCATTAGCATTTGTACTATTAGTAAGTACTTGTTCATTACTTCCTCTTTTGCCACATAACTCCCCTTAACCTGATTCACAACAAGTTGTGAGTTGGAAAAAACTTCAATCTTCTCAGTGCTAACTTCCTTTGCCAATCTAAGTCCAACTATTAAGGCATCATATTCAAATTCATTGTTGCTGGTTGGAAATCTAAACTTTAAAGCATAATAAACCTTAACATTGTAGGGTCCTTGCCGAATAAGAGTCATACCACTTCCTTCCTCAGTCGAAGAACCATCAACATATAAATTCCATATGAGCTTCTTAGTAATCTCTACGATATCCTCTTCACCAATGTACTTAGCCAAAAAATCTACCAATACTAAAGCTTTTAATGCCATTCTGGGTTTATATTGTATACCATAGGCACTCAAATCCAAGGCATACTTCATCTTCCTCCCTGAGGAATCTACCTATTGTAAAGCTTTCCATAAGGGCTAATCAATAAGGATAACAAATTTGATGAGCTTTGAAGTATGGTTTCAATTTCCTTACTGAGAGAACCACCACCAATACGAATTTCTTAATTTTCGTATATAAGTTTTGTAGTCCTACTAAAACATGACTCATATAATAAATTGGCTAATGCTCCTTGCCTTTGATTCAAACCAAGATAGAAGAGAGTGCTCAGCTACTAATCGACAGATATAAATATAAATTCTTTTCTAGAATAGGTGTTGAGAGTATTGGTGGTGATGCGAGAAAATCTTTCAATTTGTTGAATCCTCTTTCACACTCATTAGTACACTTAAAACATTTTGGACTCTTTAAAATTTTTAAGAGTTCTACACACCTATCCATACTTCTCGACATGAACTTGTTAAGGGCAACTATCTACCTAGTTAGGTCCTAAACTTCCTTGTTTGTGCAAGGAGACTTCATATTTCTAATTGCATTAATTTTTCTTGGATTTGCCTCAAGACCACACTGGTTGACGATATATCCTAAAAAATTTCCTAAGGTTGCACCAAAAACATATTTCTACTAATTTAGCTCTATATTATATCTTTTGAGAGTATTAAATGTCTCTTTAAGGTCAGCAAGATGTTGGGTTTCTAACATGCTTTTCACTATCATATCATTAACATATACCTTAATGTTATGAAGAATTTGGGGCTTAAACATTTTGGTGACAAGGTACTGACAAGTTGCATTGGCATTTTTTAGCCTGAAAGACATCACCGTATAACAATATATCCTAAAGTTAGTGATGAATGATGTGTGAATCTTATCCTCCTCGTCCATTTTGATTTGATTATAGTTGGAAAATGCATCCATGAAGGATAACAAGGCATGTCCAGTAGTCTAATCAACTAGTTGATCTATTTTCAATAAGGGGAAACAGTCTTTAGGGCGAGCCTTGTTCAAATCCATGAAATCTATGCACATACACCATTTACTGTTAGACTTCTTGACTAACATACAATTGGCTAACCAAGTTGGATAAAGCTCTTCCCTAACGAACCTCGCTTTGAGCAGTTTTGGACTTCTTCTTCTATGGTCGTCTGTCATTTAAGAGCGAAATGCCTTTTTCTTTGCTGAATGACCTTCAGATTGGGGTCGATCTGGAGTTTATGTGTTATGACATCTTTGGGAACACTCAGCATATCTTAGGGGGACCATCCAAAGATATCATCATTATCTTGTAAGAAATTAACCAGGCTTTGGCGGATGTCTACCAACAATGGTTTCCTCATCTTAGTGGTCCTCCTTAGTTCATTCCCTAATGGTATCTCTTTTGTCTCTTCCTTGGCATTCTCTATGTCGACTGATTTTTGTTCTAAGCAAGTTTCGACTTAAAAGATTTTTTCTTAGCATAGGGCCCTTATATAAAGGGATCTTGCTAGTTGTTTGCCCCCTCTACACACACCAACTCTAGAAGGAATGGGGAACTTAGCTTTGAGATGGGTGGTGGAAAGGACCATGCCAAATAAATGATGACATGGCTAACCCATGATCATATTGTATGGGGACTAACACTTGACTATGAGGAAATCTACCTTATCTTCTACAGTATGTTCGTCGTATCCAATCTGGATTGAGAGGGATATTACTCTATTGACCTGAATAAGCTAATTATTGAAAACATATAGATCATAGTCATAAGATTTCAATTACGCCTTGATTTTTGGCCTCGTTTGATAGAAAGCATGTTGAAAAATGATGTTTGCCAAACTTTCGATGTTAATTAGAATCATTTTAACCTCGAAGTTAGCAATTCTCACACTAATTACCAATGCATCATCATAAGGTCTTTGAACACCTTTGAAATCCTCTTCTGAGAAAGATATCAAATTGTCTACCTTAACTTTCTTACCTTGCACATTACAAACTTAATGTATGGCATTAGTCAAGCTTAAAGAGCTAGACCGACCTAGGGCAGAGGGTCTACTAACAATAGTATTTATTATACCACTTGGTGCTTTGCTACCACTTCTTTCTCTCATATCTTCTGTAGCTTGGGAAGGTCACGTAACATTCTCCTACTCATATAGTATGTTTTTGGCATCGTGTATAAGAAACTTGCTTAGATACCTTTGCTAGATTGCATCCTCAATCGCATTTTTGAGTTGGATACACTTGTTGGTATTATGACCTCTATCGTAGTGAAAATCATAATACATATTCAAATTCCATCTTAAAGGATTTCCTCTCATCCTTTTTGTCCACTACAATATGCCTCTTTGTTCACACACCTCCACCAATATATCCGAATTGGATGATTGAGTGGTGTATGAACAGAATGTGTAGGGATGCGTAGCCTCTTTTTTTGGGTGTTGGAACATTGATCATCATCTACTTTAAGTCAGTCTTTTTCACTCTTCTTCTTGTCGCCTTTCTGATCTCCTCTACTTTGATCGGCCTCTCGATGAGCCTTAATGTTGTCTTCCTGGCAAATGTAAGATGTAGCTTTGGATTTGAACTTAGCAAATGTTCTTGGCTTGTTTTTAGCGAGAGAATTGAAAAAGTCTCCGTGGGGTTTAACACCATCAATAACTATGTTAAGAGCAATTCTCATATCTATACATGAAATCTAGAGCATCTTGGCCATAAACTTGGCTGGATAGTCCTTGATAGATTCGTCTAATCTTTATTTTATCATGATAAGGATGGAAGAATCCTTAACGGGAAGCTTGCTTACAAGGAAGTGTTGGAGAAACACTTCTACTAAATCCTCAAAACATAAGATTGTGCTCAGCTTCAAATGCTTAACATGTATTAGCCATGTTTCTTAATGTTGAGGGAAAAGCTTAGCAAGCCACGGTGTCACTCAAGTCGTGCAACTTAGCCAAGGTGTGATAATACCCAAGATGATCTTTAAGGTCCCTTGATGTATCATAAGTTTCAAATTATGGTAGCATGATATATTGTGGTATAACTTTGTCCAAAATCTTAGGGACAAAGGGGCTCCTCTTTACTTAGAATTGTTTACTCGTTATAGCAAAGGTACTAACATGTAAGGGTCTAACACAGTGCACCTGTTGTGGTTGTTTTCCCTTGTCATTTTTCTTAAAAGTAAGGGTTGAAGGTCTCTATGTAACTTTAGTTTACTTTCTCAATAATTTAGGAGAGCAGATTGAGTCTCCATTATTCTCAGCATTATTATCACCATGTTTTTTGTTTTCATCTACGTGGAAGTTTCTATAGAGAAGGTTAAGGATCTCATCATGTTTTTTTTATTTTTTTTTTGTTGAGTTTCTAGTTTTCCTTAGGTAAGTCAAGGCAAAGTTGCTCCAACTTGGCCAAACATTATTCATTAGTATGCTTACTTCCTCCCACTTACTGTTAAGGTGAAGAACTAGCACATGTATTTTTGGTCATTCTTGTCCTTGCCATGTGGGTATGTAATGAAGAACAAATGGTGCCAAATGTTGTTGAGTGATTTTGGGATAAGATCTTGTTCCTATAAAAACATAGAAAACTAAGTAGTATTGAGTTTAATCCAATGCAGCCACTTTGATGCCTAAGTTAGTAAGTGTACTAAGAGAAGTAAGATAAGTATAAAGTTTAGGGTCGTAAGAGAGTTCTTATAGTGCTTCCTCCTCATATTTATAAGCAAAAATTGAGTTTTTGAAACTGCAATTAATCATCAATAATAAGACATATGGAGATATCATAATCAAACACTTGTCGAAGGTATAGGAGTAGTAGGCATTTGTATTATAAGATCGTACTAAATCATAAATGTTCACACCACTTTCCTAAGCTTAAACTGGATGTGTTAACAAGCTGGGCTTCAAGACCTACAAAATAGATTGAGCTTCAGTTGGCACCAATTGAAAATGAAGTAACTTAGCCTCTCATTGGTTAAGTAGACAAATGATGTTATAAGGTGAAAACCAACTATCAACAGGCTTCACTCTTAGTTCCTAAGTTTATATCTAGTAATATACTTCCAAAAGTTACTAGAATATTTAAAACCTCATGTGTCTCTTTCTTAACATCTACAACATTATTATTCTTAGTAAGCCTTTCCTCTAAGTTCACCTCCTAACTTTCTAAATGGAGTTCTACCTCACTTTCTAATTTGACTCTTCACTACGTAATCTTACTGAATTTCCGTACTTTAAACCTATGTTCCAATGTTTTCTACCGTATCAATTTAATGCATCACTCCAAATACCCGTTACCAATTCAAGTTAAGATTGTTAGGTCACAATCCTTTCCTACTAAATTACATATTCTTCCAACTATTCCAATTTAATCATTATTCTAAACCATCTCCATTTTTTTTAACTTCATACATTTATCAATTATCAATACTCTACACCACTTATATACCAATAGTATTAATCAATTTACTTCATACGTAGTGATATTCTTTTATAGGTACAAACATCTATATATATATATATATATATTTGACACATATGCATACATAATCAATGTAAGGAGTCGATATGTTAATGTACTTTTCATGTAAAAGAATAACCCTTGTGTATAAGTATCTTGGCTATTTTATGTAATTAAACATGATAATGTATTTCAACGCTACACATTATATATATATACTTCAATCCTATGAAGAAATGTACACAATTTCTATAAGGTTGTCAAGAAATGTTATATTGAAGTGTGAATTTCCATTTAACTTGCTACCAATGTCTCTTTTCATATGTTATTTATACTTTGAAAAGGATATGATATCTAGGTAATTTCAAAGAAAAGGTCAACTATCTATCTTGAAAACTTAAATATCAATGTTTCCCTTTCATATTAGTCTTAATAATAGATCAAATCTAATTTCTAAAGAATTCTTAGTCAAGCTCTCAATTATGTGTGAGCAAGATCTAGATAAGATATTGTTACCTATAAAAAAGTATACCATCATCTTGGTATCTTTTATATTCTTTTTAAATTAATAATTATCAATACACCATGTACTTTATTTTCATCAAATATCATTACTAAGAACCGTCATTTAGAGCTTCCTTTGATTTTTCATCAATTATTTAATTTCACCTATTCATGTCACAATCTTGTATTTTTCTTTCTACATTAAACTCCACAACACTTCTAGTTTTGATCATGCCTCTAGAATTATCTCAATTTTACTCTCTACATCAATTTTTGACTTACATTTTGTATCTCTAGTTATTCTTGTTTTCATCTACTGAACTTTCTAACCCATATTTTAGCTCACATTCTAACTCCCATTCTAACCTCCCTAAGATACTTCTTTAACCATCAAATCACCGATTCCATTACCAACTCCCTTGTTTCCATACTTCACCAGAATGGTTCAGCATCTCAATACTCATTTACAACTATGATATTACACATGCAAACCAAACTACTCACTAAATCTCACATTTCCAACACATTACCTCTAGTTTAAACTAGATTTACCCAAGATCTAACTTCATAAACAAGAAGTAGATCTTCAAACAGTTAATTTAGGGGACAACTCCAAGAATGTATATAATATATCCATGTTGAGTTTAGTATATCTAAACCTTCCTTCCTTTCCAACATTACTTAACTAATCAATTCCAAAACAACCTTAGAAATCACATTTCATATTCCATTAATGGTTCTTTTCCATTCCATCAGAATCTAGTTAAGCTTATATAAATACCTCCTTACAACTCTATAAGCTTACTAGATAAAAGTTATCGTCTTTTGTACTTCAAAAGCAATATTAGTTTAGCTTGTCTTTTCCTAGCAAATATAGGTAGTAAATATAAACCTATAGTCTAAATCTTTTGTGACCCACTTATGTCACACTACTAATGTCTTCCTATGAGGTCTAGCTAATTTTATTTATAGCACTTTAAAGCAATTTCTAATTAATCATACTTTAAGTGAGTTCTTAAGAGAAATGCTCTAATATTAACTTAACACTATCATGCCTCAAAAAGGTAGAGTTGTAACAACCCTACCATGTGAACTACTCTAAGTTAAAAGCTAACTTTACAGCTGCTTTCGTAGATCTAGTTTATACAAATTGAACTCAACTCAACCACTTTAAAGCTTTTAGTCTTATACCTGTCTGTTATAAACCTGTGCTGTAATCTTGAAAAATGATTATAAAAACTTGATTTTGTAACCATAGTTCTTTAAAAGATTTGAGTTTGAAAATTGGTACTCAACAAAATATTCAAAACTACAAGTATTTACAAAATTACATTTGTAGGGGAAATAGTAACAAGTCCTAGAAAAAGGGTTATAAAAATCTACAAATTTACCAAACTTAATAACCATGTTAATAGTGGAAAACTAGAAAGCCACTTAAGGAGTCCCTAGTGGTTTCCCTAAGTGTTAGTAAAACTGACATTCAAGACTCAATTAAGCTAATTCTTCACAATCTCACTTCCTAACCTCATATTCAATCTTCGAGATTTAGGTAGCATATTAGAAATTCTAGTTTAAACCTACAAGACAACTATAGGAGAATGAGTGCTAACTTGCTCAATAAGTGAGAAATAAACAAAAGTATATATTAAACATAATACGTCAAGGGTTTCTAGCCAAGTTAGTTGGATGCAATGCATGTGTAAGCAAATGCTATTATACGACGTTATCTGGTTTGTTGTAAGATTAAAGAAATTGCACTTGCTTAAATCCATTTTAGGAGTTTGATGCCACACACTTACGAAGAGGAATTAAACTAGGACTTGCATAATGGAGAACACCCTCCACTCAAAACTCCCCCCGAACCATGGCTTGCAATCTTACTGCGACCTCCTCTCTTGTCAATTAGTTCGACTAAAGGTAAGGAAAGGACCATTTTAGCTATCCTCATAAAAGAGGTTTGTGTTTGGCTCGATAATCCTAGTCGTTCCCTTAATGGGTTATGATATGTGTCAAGTTAGAAGTTAGGTCAAGTTTGAGTTAATTTAATCCCTAAGGTGATCAACCAATACAAATAATCCGAGAAAACAAAGTACACAAAATGATCAACACATGCAGCTCAACTCCTACAGCAACAACAAAGCAATATTTAAATGCACACGTAGCATACATATAAACAATTACACTACAATCGCATGCTAGAAACATACTAAAGTTTCCAAGTACTTTAAAGTATTCCTAATAGGAATCAACTCCTCAGACCAATTATGCATGGTCGAGTTAGAGGAATCTAAGGACTCACGCGAAGAATGTTAACTTGAAGCCCCATTTAGGACAAGGATCCCTTTTCCAACTTCCATGTTTCACACTACTGCCAACTTGAGTACCGAACTCTTACGTGTGCCAACTTAGTTTCTAAAGTTGCCGAGCAGACGTATCGACTTACCGAGCATACAAACTAACCTATCAAGTAGCCATACATATTGTCGAGCTCTTTCCAAGACCCAGAAAGCATATAAGCATCTTAGCCTCAAACATCTATTTGAGCTAACCAACATCTAACCCTAGTCCAAGCCAAGCTATAAGATACTTAACGTAAAGGGGATTTAGACATCTTTGATTAACCAAGCTCTAACCTGAATCAAATTAGGTCAGCTTTAACTGTAGATTCTTTCCCTTGACTTTATTTGAATTGCATCATGCTTAGATACCAACCACCATACAACACGTATCTTCTGACATAACACTCTAAAAGGATTATTTACTTTTTCCATATAAAATATTTTGTTTTTTTTAACCCTTTTTAGTCTATTTCATGTATTCCAAATTGTAAATTGTCCTTTTTGTCTTTCCCATTTATGCTTGTAACCCTAGTAAGGCTAATATATAAACCCCATTTGTTTATATGTAGACATCAATCTCACATCATCATAATTAATACAAGTTTCTTTTGTAAGCAACTGTAGTGTTCTCATTTATACTTTTAACTCTTATCTATTCTCTTTAGTAAGGAGTAGTGGCAGGTGACCCTATAATTCGAACCGGTGAGTCATATCCAATAAATTGTAGGTCGAGTAAGATTGATTGGTGTGTCATATACAGTTGATAACTACCTGAAATTTGCTAATCTTCTTTTGTTTTCTTTCGGTTCATTTTGTTGTGGTGCTACTTCATATGTTTAGCCCTAGAGATGCATTAGCTTTGTTGATATTAAAGCACAGTTCAAAGAGGGAATGTATGAAGTTTTAGTTTGAGCTTACTGTTAGTGGTTGCAATGTTCCTTCTATAGTTACTATAGTGTGTTTACGTGAAGTAAGCTTTGAAGTTATGACCTGTATAGTGCAGGTTCATGTGTTTGTAGGTACAGTTTCTGTTGTTACTTTGTTTTACTTTGTTTTCTATTGCAAAAACATAGCAAGCTCATTTTTTTGTGTTCGAATGATTGTTGGGTGTTGAAGTTGTTAACATAAGTAAGTAAGGTTTTGGGTAGTAAGATAGAAGTGTTTGTTGTGTGTTGTGTTGTTATAAGTATTATTCTATGTCGAATTCGAGTGTTTAAGGTGTTATTGGTGACTAAAGTAATGGTGTTCAACCTAGTCGTAATCATAATAGTAGTAACACTCTTAAGTCAGTTGATGATAAGCTTGATAGACTTACTAATCTTGTTGAGAGTCTAGTTACTATGAGGCAAGTTAACAAACAATAACCCTAAGGTGTACCATATCATAACCTACTTAAGAATGTTCCAAAGTGACACTACAGCTAAGGTAGCTAAGCCAATTACCTAGTTTAACCCCATCAAGTTGGATAAGTTACAGATCGAGTTGCTAGATGACGATTAGAGTTGGAGGAGATTAAAGAAGATGATGAGGAAATGGATGCTGAAGAGCATAGAGAGGAAAAAGAAGAGGTTAATTATTACCAAGCACAAGAGCAAATAAGTTAAGCTCCTTGAGGACCTGATAATAAGGTTTAAATCCCACCCTTCAATGAAAGTGAAGATACAAATGAATATTTGGAGTAACAAGAGAAGGTCGAGAAAGTGTTTGACTTTATAGGTATACTAATGCTGTAAAGATATGACTTATTGCCTAGAGTTTACTAGATATGCTACTATGTGGTAGAAAAATCTAAATATAGCTAGAGCAAGAGATGGGATACGAAGAGTGAGAACTTAAGAAGAGATGAAAAGATTATTAAGGGATAGATTTGTACCTAAGACCTTATAGGATACATTTGCCAAATTGTAAGAACTTCACCAAACAAGCTGAGTCGTTGATGACTATGTGCGGGAGTTCTAGATGCTAATGATCTAAGCCAATGTAGATCAACTAGAGGCTTGTATAGTGTCAAGGTTCATTTATGAAGTTAAATATGAAGTACAGAGATTTTATATGTTCGAAGAGGCTATTAAGGTAGCCTAAAGGATCGAAAAGCAAAGAAGAAATGCTCCAAGCTAACCTGGGCCAACATTTTCCTAAGCCCTTATTCTATGCATGACTTGCTCATGCTGAGCTGAGGAAAACCTCCCTAGCTGAGGAAAGATCTAACCAACCTAATGATAGCTGAGCAGGCTAACCAAGTGGACCCAAGGATAGGCTAACCTTGAGGACATATGAGAAAGGATAGATCTTAAGATGGAATACTAGTGAGGTGAAGTACTTTAAATGCTTGGGTTTTAGATACATAGCTACTGAGTGTCCAAACTGACGTGCTATAGTGCTTCGAGGAGATATAGTGAATGGTATCGATCAAAATAAGCCCGAAGAGGAGCAGAATGTTAGTACAGCTGAAGTTGAGGAAGAAGAGACCTATGTCTATACCAACTAGGGAGAAGTGATGACCTTAGTATTGAGGTGAGTACTGAATTCCTTTCCAAAATTTCAGGAAGACCAAAGAGAGAACTTATTCCATACAAAGTGTACCATTAAGGGACAGTTGTACACCATCATTCTAGATGAAGGTAGTTGTAATTAACGTTGTTGAACAGTCCTTTGTGTGGAGGTTAGGACTACTGACCTCTAAGCATGCCCGACCTTACAAGTTGCATTGGCTCCAAGATAAGGGTGCTCTACACATCATAAAGTAAGTAACCATACCATTTAGTGTTAGGAATGTATATAGGGATGAAGTAGTGTACGATGTCGTCCCCATAAGAGCTTCATATCTATTAGTTGGAAGGCCTAATGTGTTACTTATGATGGATACAAAAATACCTATGCCTTTGTTAAGGATGAGAAAAAGATTGTTCTATAACCCATGACACCAACCCAAGTGAATGACACTCATAACTAGCTTACCCGAGCTAATAAGAAAAAAGCTTTAGTGATGAGCCAAAGAGAGCTCCAAGTTACTAAGAAGGTTGATGAGCTTATGTTTCTATTGATTAGAAGATTATTAGAGATGAGGAATCTAGAAGATATTCTTAAAGAAATTTAAAGGCTAATTAATGGATTTTTAGACTTGTTTCCTGAAGAGTTACCTAAAGGACTAGCCTCAGTCTGAAGCATAGAACACTGCATTGACCTATAACCAAGCATAGCCTTACCAAACTGACTTACCTTCAGAATGAACCCTAAGTAAGCTACCCAGTTGAAAAGATAAGTGGATAAACTACTAAAACGAGGTTATGTGAGGGACAGTATGAGTCCTTATGCTATGCTAACTTTGCTCATCTTAAAGAAGGATAGTTCATGCCGCATGTGCATTGACAGCTGAGTAATCAATTGTATTACTATCAAGTATAGATATCTAATACCAAGGCTTGATGACATGTTAGATGAGCTTCATGGCACCAAGATATTTTCAAAGATTGACTTGTGAAGTGGCTACTACCAAATTCACATGAGACAAGGTGACAAGTAGAAAACTACCTTTAAAATGAGGCATAGTCTTTACAAATAGTTGGTTATGCCGTTCGGACTTATAAATGCACCAAGCACATTTATGTGACTGATGAACCATGTGATGTGCCCTTTTATTGGATTATGCATGGTCTTGTACTTCGATGATATGTTGGTATAAAATGCTGACTTGAATAACTATGTTTAACATCTTTGAGTGGTTTTAGATATCGTACAAGTCAAGAAGTTATATGGGAACTTAAAGAAGTATATGTTCTACTAAAGTGAAGTAGTCTTTCTTGGGTATATAGCATTAAGGTAAGAAATCCAAGTTGATGAGGAAAAGATCCAAGCTATTTTGTAGTGGTGGATACTAAAGAATGTCATTGAAGTGCACAATTTTCATGGCCTTGCTTCTTTCTATTGGCAATTCATTAAAAACTTCAGTACTATTGCAGGCTCTTTAACCTAACTGACAAAAAAAGGTGATGGGTTCAAATGAAATAACCGAATTGAACAAAGCATTAGGGAGATCAAGGAGAGGCTCTCCTCTACCCATGTCCTATCGTTACTAGATTTTGATAAGCCATTTAAATTAGAGTATGATGCATCAAGCATTGGATTTGGTGCCATCCTAATGCAAAAAGACAACCAAATGCCTACCACAATGAGAAGCTCAATGGTGCCACATTGAATTATTCTATGTATGAGAAAGAGTTGTATTCTCTTTTTCAACTCTTACTATCTTGTAACACTACTTACTACCATGAAATTTGTAATTTACACTGACCATGAATCATTGAAACATCTTAAAAGTTAGAATAAACTTTTGAAGAGGCAAGCCAAGTGGCTAGAGTTTATGAAAGGGTTTTCTTATGTGATTCGACATAAGAAGGGAAGGGCCAATATAGTCACCAATGCTTTGTCACGTCTGCAAACATTACTACCCACCTTGTAAACAAAGTTACTAAGATTTTCACTTATTACTGAGTAGCATGCTTATGATCATCATTTTGGTCCTATTATATAGCAGTGTAGAAACGGAGTTGCTATTCGAGGCTAATATGTTTGAGATGGCTATTTGTTTTAGGATCAAAGGCTATGCAAACCCAATTGTTTCATACATAAGCTGTTAGTTAGGGAAGCTCATAATGGTGGATGATCTAGTCATTTTAGAGAAACGAAAACAACTAATTTGTTAAAGAAAAATTTTTACTAGCTTAGTTTAGCTATGGATGTCTATAAGGTACTTGGTAATTGTGAAGTTTGCAAAAAGGCTATGGGAAAGAGATAACCACATGAAAAGTATATGCCCCTACCTACACCAACCTCACCTTGGGCTGACCTTAGTATGGACTTTATCCTATAGTTACGTTAGACATCTACAGGAAAAGATTCAATCTTTGTCGTAGTGGACCACTTAAGCAAAATGGCACACTTCATTCTATGCCATCGATCTAATAATGCTTTATACATTATTGATTTGTTTTTGTAGGAAGTTGTCCGACTACACAGAGTGCCAAAGACTATTGTTTCTGATCATGATACTAAATTCTTGAGTTATTTTTGGAAGACTCTTTACAAGAGACTTAGGAATAAACTTACATTCAACTCCAATAGCTACCTCAGATTAATGATCAGATTGAAGTGATTACAGGAAAGAACTTAAAGGATTGGGATCTATGTCTACTAGTTGTGGAGTTTGTATACAACTAAACCATCTATAGCACCACTAAGAAGACTCCATTTGAGGTCTTTTATGGCCTCAATCTCATCATTCCCTTAAATTTGATTAGTACCCTCGTAGTTGTTGAAGAGAGTCAATTTAAAATCGATTAAGCCTAAGAACTACAAGAGCTACATCAATTTGTGGCAAGGAAGGTCACTAAGTTCAACTAAAGACAATAAGAGATTGGTAGTCGTAGCCATCAAACTATTTCTTTCATACCAAGACACTTGGTATGAATTCACTTCAGTAAAGAGTGATTTCCATACCCGAGACAGAGAAAACTATCCCTACGAGCTGATTGTCCATTTAAGGTCCTGAAGAAGATCAGCCACAACATTTATCAAATCGAACTACTTGAGAACTATAGTATTTCTTCTACGTTCAATGTATCTAACCTAATTCCCTACCGACTAGAAGAAGAAGACACCGTAGATACCTAAGAAAAACAAGAGCTCGAGACTACTTCGGATGTGAGGACAAATCTTTCCTACCTTTAGGTAAATAATAGGAATCAACTCCCTATCTAAGATAAGGATCCCTATTCCAACTTCCATGTTTCACTCTACTACCAACCTGAGTATTGAGCTCTCACATGTCTTAACATAGTTTCCGAAGTTGCTGAGTAGATGTGTTGAATTGTCGAGCATATAGATTGACCTGTCGAGTAGCCATACATATTGCCAAGCTCTTTCCAAGACCTAAAGAGCGTTTGAGCATACCAGCCTCAAACATTTATTCAAGACAAGCTCCTAAGCTAACCAACATCTGACCCTGTTTTGAGTTAAGCTGCAAGATATGTGACTTGAAGGGGATCTAAACATCTTTGATTGATTGAGCTTTGACTTAAATTAGATTAGGTCAGCTCTGACTATAGATTCTTTCCCTTAACTTTGTCTAAATTACATCATACTTAGATGCGAACCACCATACAACACATATCTTCTAGCATAGCACTCTAGAAGAGTTCTTTACTTTTTTCATATAGAATATTCTTTGTCTTCTTTACCACTTTTAGTCTATTTCATGTAATCTAAATTGTAAATTACCCTTTTTGCCTTTTCCATATATGTTTACAACCTTGGTAAGGCTAGTATATAAGCCCCATTTATTTGTATGTAGACATCAATGTATCAAATCATCAAAATTAATACAAGTTTTCTTTATGAGAAACCTTAATGTTCTTATTTATTATTTTAACTCTTATCTATTCCCTTTAGTAAAGAGTAGTGGCAAGTGACCCTATAGTTCAAACTGGTGAGTCATATTCGATAGATTGTAGGCCGAGTAGGATCAATTGGTGTATCTTATCTAGTTGATAGCTGCTCAAAAATTGCTAATCTTATTTTGTCTTCTTTTAGTTCATTTTGTTGTGATGCTTCCCCATATGTTCAACCCTAGAGATGCATCAACTCCAAAATGTTGCAAAGCATTAATCCTACTTACTTGCATATGGATGCTTGTTCTACTCGTGTATCGCTCTTGTCTTTCTCTATTATCCCTAAAATTTAATGAAACCTCTTTTAATTTCTACCTAACATATAACATATGTGTTCATTCTAACATTTAAGTATGCTCATCAATTGTGTTAAGTGAGTTTTTTAAAGTTTTATTAGGTATTAGTTATGTAGTGTAAGTTTTGACTAAGGTTCTAACATGGTACAGGTTGTTGCCTAGTAGTTTCTGGCCTATGTTATGACTATAGTAAATTCTTAAATATTACAAGTAAGCAAGATATACTCTTTGACCCCTAATGATCCAATATTCAGTACTAACCATCCTTAATCTTCCAATTGCTCCTACATTTAGCATCTTCCATTGAATTGCTTTTTGACTGAATTTTTTACTTCTATTCTAACTTAGTATTGTGGTATAAATTATTATCTAAGAAAGTTCTAACTTATGTTTTGGTTTTGATAAAGGCATAGAAGTCATATATAGATTACTGATTGACCTATTGCCTGATTCCTAGTATGATTGAAGATATTCAATACTAGACTACATTTTGACCTAGTTCCTAACAAAATTTTTTACGCTCAGTCCTAAATTGGGTTCTTATTTAGGAAGTTTCTAACTTATAATTTATCTCTAAAAATTATGTAGAGCCCAAAGGTAAGCTACTTTCTAATCCAAAACTAATTTTTAGAGCAATCAACATATTCCACACCAGGTTACATTTTGACTTAGTTTTTGACATAGTTTCTGATCTTGCAATTATTACTGCATCTTACTATTTGACATATTCTCCAACATACCTTGCATTTCAATAATTCCAAACCCTACATAAAGAAGAAGTATCAACTAAGAATCCTCAATTATTTACACCATTTCCCATTATATTAACCATACATTTATATTTACATGGTGACATAGAGATTTGATCTTTTACTACCAAAGACCCAATTTTTACTTACAAACCCTCATTCCTAAATTGATGATAAACTATTTTCAACTGTTGCATGTAAGTAATTATGGATTATACAATAGTTTTAGAGAGAATTGATTATATTCCTTTGTAAAATAACGCTTCCCGTGTACTGTTTTTACAAAATCAAAATTCTCCTTAAAATCTAACAATGCCATTTCAACAATCTAACCTCATAACGTCAACATTTAACATCTTAGGAGTGTAACCACAAAGTTCAAGTCCAAAACTACACTAATTGGTTTTTCAAAAACCCGATTAAAATTTTGTGCACTTGACGTTTTTCTTAAGGACCTCATATCTATATTCAAAATTTTAAAAATCTAATTGAAAATTTAAATTCTTGATGTAAAAATACTAAAGGAAACGGAATTTGAAAATATTTTGGTAAACATTTGCTATTTTTCCCAAAATTTTGATAAAAAAAATACGAGATATTTGATGACTCATCAAAACTACAAGCTTCGACTACCATAAGGAGGAGGAGGGGGTTTGTTGGCAACACTAGACAGTAGCCACTCGTTTAGTTGATGGTCCAGCCTTGTACTTAGGTAGTCATCTTCTTTAGCAACCTCTAAAACCCTAACTTCATGCACAAATTTCCTTAATTTTCCTGTCTCACTTTTTCTCTCTAATTTTCCTTTCCCATAATTTTTCCAAAGTTCCAAAATTGTCAAACTTTCATCTGCTAGAACTGTTAGATTTTTATAGCAGGTTTAAAGAGATCTTGGAAATTCTCCCTAATAATTTAAGTTTTCCCAATTTGATTTAGGTGTCATCCTTTAAAAATTCATTCATCTTTTATTCCTACAATTGGCCCCTTTGCTTGTCAAGCCTAAAGTGATGTTTCTTAGTTGTCTACTAATTTTTCATAAAATTTCCCACATTTTATTAATTTATTTAGTGAATTTTACCCAATTTCGTATATTTTCAGTAATTATGGGTATGCATATCGATAAAATAATTATACTCGATGTTTATATACATCTTATATCTATATATATATTATTTTACATATAATATTGATTATATTACCCTTTTAATTCATCTCTAAGTGTTTATCAATTTTCAAGAGCTTATTTACACCTTACTAATAATATAATAATAATATAGTAAATTCCTACTATTTTAGCTATAGTTTTATATTCCAAAGCCATAGGAACTCCTTAACTAATATTATGAAGCCCCTTGTAAGTTTCTGACTTACTTGGATTACCTTCTCGAATGTCCTAAATCGACTACTGAACTTAACCATATAAGTAGGAGTCTTATAAGGTTGGTATGATATTTAGTAGCTTTAAGGGACATAAAGTAGGAGAAAATGGATGTAAAGACAATGCTCCTCCATGGTGATGTAAAATAGTAGGTTTCAAAGCATAGCCAAAGTTGTTCACTCAACCTAGACAAAATCACTTAGATTATGAATTAAAGAAGTTAATCTATAGGTTTAAGCAATCTCCACATCAGCAAACAAATGGTTCAACTCATATACGATCGCAAAGGGCTACAAGTATGAATATCTTGTCTATGTTAGAAGTCTTGAAAAAATGACTCATTCATTTCTCTATTATTGTATGTCAACGACATCTTTGTAGGTCTAGTTGATAAACTAAAGAATTTCTAAAAGAAAGATTTAATATGAATGATTTAGGTGTCAAGAAGAAGAGTCTTAGCAAGGATATTTCTAAAGATTGATGATCTAGGTAATTATAGTTGTCTTAGGGAAATACATTATTAAGAATATGCTAATGTAATAGAGTGTAAGTAATGTAAAATCAATAAGACACCATTGGTAAATCACTTTAGATAATCTATTATTCAATACCTAAGGTCAAAATTTGAAACTGAAGAAAGGTCAAATGTCTTATATGTTAATAGATTGGATTGCCTAATATGTCATGCCTAGAGATAAACTCTAGCCTCACTATAAAATTAGCTACCTATTCAAGTGCTATTATAATGATACATACATATGGTGTTTAACAACTTAACTAATTAGAAGCACTTCACCTAGCTAAAACATAAATTACAATGGATTATGTTTATATAGGTCAATATGTTACATGTTCTTAGACTTCATTAATGACAACAGTTTACATAGGTCCCTTAAGGTTGACTTGCTAAGCTAAAAAAAATATAGCTAACTCCAGTCTTTAACTAAAACACAATCGTTAGATAGCTATTCTAGTTCACACATACATACATATATGTAAGTCACATCCATATCATGAGCATACTTTAATCTACTTATAACCACAAACTAGTATAACAATTCATCATCTTTGAACTTTGAAATAGTACTCCTCCTTAATCAACTTTCTTTAACTTTTATTACTCTTAATAATCCATCTTAACCGTCTCTCCTTCTTTGAGATAACCTATCAAGCTATAATAATTGTAAACTTCTACTTACATTACTAAGTAAAACTCAACTTCCTTCACCTTATAAAACACTTTTAGGATATACAAGGAAATGTGAGTAGTCAAGGATTAAAAAATTACTTATAAAATAGTTTAAAAGTTTTTAAAGTATATTTGAATTATTTTATTATTTTTTTATAATTATTTATATCATTAAATTATTATCTAAGATTATTGAATTAATTAACTTTACTTATATTATATGTATATCATTTTAATGAGATGCAAATATATTATGTATACTTCTAAATTTATTACGTATTTTAATATTAGACATACAATCCCCATGATTATATTTTGTATTATATAATTAGATATAGTTGATATGTGGTGCTAGTATATATACCTACAATATAATTTGGCATATATTAATGTAGTACTAATACATATTATATATATACATAGATATGTATTTACATGTAACACATGTAAAATACTACACAAATACTTATAGACGTAGCTAAATACTTATGCAAAAAATATTAATTTGATAAATATTAATACTCTAATAATCATATATGAGTTAGTAATTGGCTTTAAAATTGAAACTTTACAATTATTTGCCAAAATTTTGAAAGCCAAACTTGTTATGCAACTTAGCAATTAAGCTTTATAGCCACACTCAAGAAGCTAGATTCCAATTTTTTGTAAATAACTCAAGTATGCTTAGTATGTTAAAATTTATGTAACTTTTATCATGTTTGTTTGAATCTTATAAATGATGTATTATCAAACTCTTACTAAAACATACTTTTTACTCATGAAAAAACAAAGAAATCATGGGGTATATATAGATTGACATATATTCCCTCTAAACATCATATTTGTGTGAAAAATGATAGAGCATCCAAAATTCATGAAACCAGTGATGTTAAGCTCTAATTATCACACCAAAGCCAAATACAAACCGAAGATATTTTACCCTTTACATAACTAAATTAACAAAAAAATTAGCAAATGATATTAGAAATTCATAACAAAAAAATTTAATTCATAAAACAATTAAATTAATAGATTTGAAAGGTTTTGTAAATTTACCAATTCATCTCATCTTTTAGAGTTTATACTTTTGTCCCTAAATACTTGATTTTGTTAAGAAACATAGTAAATGAACTCCAAAATTTTGAGAAATTTAATTCCAAATTCATTGATTAAGTAAAATATTATGCCAAAGATTTTGACAAAGTTACACTCTAGGTCAATATTTTTAAAAATTGCATTTTTACTCAAAAACTCTCATTAATCACAAAAGTTCTTAAAAGTTTAAAATTTACAAGATAAAAAATTGTGATAGTTAATTTAAGATCGAAAAATTACTGCACATTACATTTCATGTGAAAATCTTTGTAAATTTACATATATGCAAATTTAATCTCAAGATTTTTCTGAAGACACTAACAAATAATGTAAATTTAAATTTTAGAATATTCACAGGATGTAAAATATGCTACACAAAAATCTTAGGATCATAAGGAGTCGATTTGATTCATCTAAATTTGCCTTAACTTGCCACCACAGGCAATTCAAAATAGTTTTTTTCCCCCCTGCTTGCAAAACTAATGGACATAGAGGAATTGAAATGAATTTTGGGCTTAGAACCCAATAGTAAATTGGGCTTGGCTCCTTAGGCTTTATTATAGGATCTAAAGAATTAAGTTCACGAATTCGAGTGACTTAGAAAAATTTGGCATATTGGGCTTAGAGTAAGGATAGTTAGATTGGTTTGTCTACTTATAGTGTTTCTTAAGAGAAGCTTATACACTAAAAGAGGCTCTCCATAGGCCTGTACTCAATAGGAGCCTGTGGAGCAATTGATTAATAGGAGGACTCATCTTGGTCATTGATCAATAATGCAATTCGATGGATGTCGTCGATGGCCTAACTTCTTGAATACTCTAGAGCTCCTCTTCATTCAACATGTTCAAATATTCCAAGAAATAGTGACATACTTTTATAGTACTATCTCGAAAAATCAAATAAAGCTTAGAGTGAAGAATAGGCATCACCTCTCAGTCAAAATAGTAATGTTGATGCTTCATAGCTCCTCTGGTTATCATTAGCGTATTCAAGCTCCCTAAGATGCTTATTACTCTACTTTACTTCTTTCTCTTTAAGTTATCCTTTTCTTATCAGTCTACATTAGTACCCCCTATAGCTACATGTACGTGAGATGCATGCTGTATGTATATGACCACTACAACCAAATCCTCTCATCTACAATGTTCAAAATATGAAATTGTTTTGAAGAGCATGAACTTTGGTATAAAATATACATGTAAAATTTAGTAATTTTAGACAATCAATTTACTTTTTGTTGAATCATTTCCACTAGTATATAGGCCTAAGATGGCCATCATATGGGTTGTTATTTTTTCATGATGGTTAGTTATTATACATACATAACTTTGCTAGTAAGTAAATAAATATGTTGGTTTGATCTAGTTTTGTACAACCACCTAGGTACAATTTCATCTTGATTTATTATTTACAAAATATCTGTAATTAGTTTTAAGCATATTAGTAATTTTATTTGCATAATTAAGGTTTAACCTTACAAACTTAAGTTTATTTTAAAAAGTCATGCATTTTAACTTTTTTGTAAATCAAATTTTACATTACTATTTTGTCTAAATGTTGGGGAATTGTCATAAAGTTTGGCGTTAGTTAGTAAAACTTTTTGTTAACCCGATGTAACACCCAAACCAAAGAAAAAATAAAGAATAGCAATAAGGGAAAATTAATTAAGAAATGGTGATTTTTCATTAAGGGCATATGTTGGTATTAATTAAAAGTGGTAGGGGTAGTCTAGTCATGGAAGCATTCATATAACCTAAGTATAAAAGCCAAAAGTTGTTTAATGGAAACCCTTTTCTGCATCACTCCTAATGTACAGCTCTTGTGATCCAAGGTTCCACATAAGACTTCTAGTAAGAAAGAGATCTTAATACGGCTAAGCACGATCTAAGGAGAACAATCTAAGGAGAACAATCTAAGGTAAGTATTGGAATCACTTACTTATTGAAGTTTTTGATTAAAACTCATTGAAAACTTGTTTTTTCGATTAGGGTAGTGACAAAAATTGATGGGAATCAATCTTTGACTACGTCTAAGCTAAGGTTGACCTGTCTGAAGCCAATGCCAACCCTCTGGAAGAAGATGCCAACCTATTCTAACCTGAGGATGAACAGTTCAAGGTTAAGGCTGAACAGCTTTCACCAAGGCTGAGCAAATGACAGAAGGTCGAGGGGAAGGAAAGAAGCTACTCAAGACTGAGATACCATAAGGTCGAGTACTCAAGACCAAAGAACCACTTGAAAAAGCATCGAGAGACTCATGCTGACTGATTCTAGCACTTGACAATTGTGGGCCGACCTCTCTGATGTCTCGACAAAGCTACACAAGACTTCTAGGACTCTTTCCCAAACTTATACATCTAACTGTGGACCCCATTTGGTTTGGATACTATTCTTTCCAAGACAAGCCAAGTGATTGCATGTTGACTTACTCTATAAAACATACAGTTTTATATTCTTGTACATGTTTTCCTTTATTTTAATTATGGGCCCAATTCTCTAGGGTTTAAGGCCGTGTAGGTTATTTACAATTTTGCCACTAGGGTTTAGGACTTACTATAAATAGCAATATCTATAAACATCATATAGACATATATAGATGTCAATATACAAAAATTAGACAAAAAGTATATTCTTGCATTTTGGAATCTTTCCCTTTTTGAGCAAGGCTACTCTTGAGTTATAATTGCCAGATTATCGAGTGTAGATCAAACTCTTTAATCGTCACCATGTTCTTATCAATCTTATCCTTAAAATTGTGGCAAACCCCTTCATTTAAGTAAGTTAATGAATAATATCTAACTCTCATTTAAATCTTGAGCAACATTTAGTGTTCATGTTTCATATCAAACCCTATTTTGAGCTCAAACCCCTGATTATTTTGTGTCTTGGTGAGTTATATCCATTTACATTCACCATCAAAACCTTCTTGTTCTTTGTACCCATTTCCTTTAGAATCCTGAACACCTATTCTAGATTATCGACTCGCTGCTGTTTCTTTGATCCTTATCAAAAACAAATTTAGGTAGCAATTTAAGATTGTTGTGGTAGCCTTTTTGGTGGTGGGGGTATGCATTTCATAACCTAGAGGTAAGATTCTTTGCCAATACTCAATGCATATTGTTTCATTAAAAGTGTTGATCGAAAAGTAAGGGTTGAATTGGGATTTGATCATGAATTAAAAAGTAGGGATTGATGTCGGGGTTGCTTAGTGAGTGAAGTTACATTGGTTTTGGAGTTGTATGAGAAGATGATGTTTAAGAAAAGAGAATTCAAAGTAGTTAAGAATAAGGTCTAGGAACATGGGTGTGGTCCTTGCCCCATAGTTTCTAAGGAAGTGTAGGACAATGCTTGAGCAAGAAAAATCAGGAGAATTTCAAGATGAGAGGACCACAGGCTAAGTCTACAGTTGTAGTCTTTAGGCATGGTTGTACTTGAGTAGTTGAAAGGGAATCATAGCTAAGGTTCATGGCCATGATCCTTGGGCATGATCATGAAACCTCTTCTTTTCTCCTTATTTCTTATTCTTTAACCTTTTAAATTGTAACCAAATTAAGCCAAAGTTAGTTTAGGTCTAAAACTTTAGGAATTCTAAGTTTAGACTCAAAAACCTAGTTAAATAAGCCAAAAAGAATTCAAAATTATTGCCTTATGTTATACTACATGTTTTGTTTCTAGTAGGATCTTTGACATAGATTTTACTAGTTGCTCTCAAGAATCAAGTGTAGGGTATTGTATGTTGTATGTGCTTGGAGGCTTAGTACTTATTAAATGAACTTAATGACAACTTGGCTTAAATTTTAATGTGTATTACATGTGCTTAGCTGAGCTTAAGGGATTGGGAGGATTGGTGATCTTAGGGTAGCACCTCAATGATCCTTACACAATGTTATCTTGAGTTGAGTTTTACTTGGAAATGATCTAGATAGATTTAAGCATGACTTGGATACTTGGTTCCTAAGGTTTTGGGGAGGACCCAATACCAGTAATATATGGTAAATTATATATAAGTATGTTGGGGTCATGAATACCCTTATATTATTTGATAGCTAAATAAAAAATAATAACTTACCTTATGGTGCATGGTATATGGTGGATACTTATAATGCATTTGATTTGTGATACCTTGTTCATGTACATTTGTTTATCATATTTCGTATTAGGTTTCAACTCACCTCATAAAATTTTTTAAGTATAGGTGCTTAATTAAAATTTACAAGGTTATCAATGAAATGAGATAAATAAAAATTATAGCATGAGGAGTGTCGAGCTTGGTTTTTCACCCTCTTGGTTTTTTTTATAAAATTAGGTCTTTTATAAACCGATCAGTACTAAACCCTATCCGTTTAATACTGATCCTCAATTAGAGTTTAAAAAAAAAAAAGACCATTTTCTTTCAATTTGAAATGTATTAGAGTCGCCATTCGACTAGAGTTGGGAAAAAGGGTTAAATTATAACTAATTAGGTGAATTGGTTATAACTTAACTACTGGTCTATCAATAAAAAAAATATATAAAATAGTTTTTTGGAAACTAGAGATCTAAATCTAAGGGCTAATTTACTAAACCCTAAATGGGATCACATTTTAACATTTCGAATTTAACTTTGCTTTTCAAATATACCCTTTTTAATTTATAAAGCAACTAATTATGATACACGCAACAAATATTATTTTAAATCACCTCGTACTGACAGACAGGTACCTAGGTATCTACTATTCAGGATTGGACTTCCATAGTTTGTTTATCGAAAACATAGCAGGTTGATTTAATTTTAACTTTGGAAGAATTGTCAGGTTTATGTTCTTTACCCATTTTGATTCATTTAAAGAAATTTCTTAAAGCATCCTAAATCGAGATTTATTTTTGGAAAACCTAAAATGCACTAATTTGGAAAGGATTTGTTTTATTTTTATTTTATTTAAAAAATATGTTTTTCTAAGTGGTAAAACATTTTTCTTTATTATATATTTTTTATTATTTTTTTTATTTCTATTTTTTATTGTTTTTATTACATATACTTTTTGTTAAACTGTGAAAATAACTAAATAAAATTTTTTTTCTTTTTCTTTTCCCTTTTTTTTCTTTTTGTTTTTTCTTCTTTTCTCTTTTTCCTTTTTTTTTTCTTTCTCTCTTTTTTTTTTTAATTATAACAAACTACAAGAATGAAATAAAATAAAATAAATAAATAAAACAAAAAAAACAACAATAACAATTATTTAAAAGGGCTAGACCAAGCTGCAAGGATTCAGATTAGGTTAACAACGCGGGTCAGATCCTCGGATCAAATCTCTACGGGTTAGGCCACGTACAGCTAGTTGAAAAGGTGTTTCGGTAGGTTTTCGAAGGGGGTAAAGGTGGTTTTGTGTTGGATTTATTNTGTTTTTCTAAGTGGTAAAATGTTTTTCTTTATTATATATTTTTATTGTTTTTATTACTTATCCTTTTTTTGTTAAAATGTGAAAATAACTAAATAAAAATAAAAACAAAATAAAATACTTCCTCTTCTCTTTTTTTCTTTTTTCTTTTTTCTTCTTTTTTATTTTGCTTTTTTTTATTTATTTATAAATACATATTGCATAAGTAAATAAATAACTAAAATAATAAGAAATAATACAACTGAAACCAAAACAGTAAAGCTCGAACCAAACTGAGTAGATCGGGTCTAGCGTGGAGGTTGGGTCGGACTTGGGATGAATTTGGAGCACAGGGTTGGATACAGGTCGTGAGTCAGATTGGCGAGTCACAGGTTGAGTCATGCATAATCGAGTCAGAGGAGGCACTTCAAAGGCCATTTCAATGGCCAAAATGAGTGGGAAAGGGTGGTTTTATGTGTATTATATTGGACTTTGAGGGGGTTTTTTCGATGCTATCGCATTTGGTGGCCGTTTGGTGGTAGTTATGGTGGTGGTGCGCGGTTTGAGTTAGTGAGGGTGCTCAATGGTAGGGTCGCGGTCATGTATGGCTGTGAAAATGTGTTTGGATAGTAACGATAGTGAATGGATAAGTGTGCGTAGTAGGGTGGCTGTATGCGAGATAGAGGAGGCTGGGAGTGAAGGAGTAGGTTAGAGGTTGAAGCTTACTACAGTTGGGTTTAGGTCGTAGCTGTCAAGAGGAAGAAGGGATGCAGTAGTCGAGTCTTATATGTATGGATTCGGCTAGTGTGTGCATAGGGGTAGTGTGCATACGCTATGTAGTAGAGTGGCTATAGGTCATACGGTGGTGAGGATCGAGAGGGTAAGAGAGGGAGAGAATCCTAAAGAGAGTGTAGGATGGAGGGAGATGGTGGAGAGAGAGAGTGAGATGCCGAGAGAGAGTCAAGAGAGAGAGAAAGAAGATGTGTGGTTTGCGGGTATATGATTCGGGTTTGGAGTGGCGTTAGGGAGTTGGGGCAATGAGAGAGATAAGTTGAGGGAAAGAGAGGAAGTTGAGAGAGATGGTGGAGAGAGAGAAAGTGTGGTGAGGAAAGAGAAAGACGGTAGAGAGAGAGATGGTAGCACACAAGAGAGAGAGAGAGAGAGTGTGTATGTGGATCTGTTTTCGTAGGTCCCCTTGCGTATGTGCCTGTGCTGTGTTTTTTTTTTCTCTGAAATAACCAAAATCCCCCATCCTAGTTTCGAGTGTCCCTCCCCCTCCCCTTCTGTCCATGCCCCCCTATTTAACATGGTAGCCCTTTTTTTATTATTCAAATGTTTTAAAAAAAGAAAGTAAAAGGAAGAAGAGGAAAGAAGAGGAAAAAAATGGGCGGGGAAGAACGTGTGTTATCTAAGTGAATCACAACACGCTACGTATCACAATTAAACAATGGCCTAGTGATGTTTTGACATGTGGCAATATGTAAAAAAAAAGTAAAAAGATAAAAAACCATCCTCATGCCTCTAGTGAGTTTCGAACCCCTATCTTCTAGATTAATTCATGCGCTTAGTCCAAGTGTTTCACCATTAGGCCGTTGGCCTATGCCTTGTCCATATATACAATTGGACTAGGTCAATCAAGGCTGGATTTAAATCTAAACTCAAGTCTAATGGTCCTTTATTTTAAGTCTAACAAAATTAAATCTACTTTATCTAACTTAAAAATTTATTATTTTCTAAATTCCTTATTTTATTTTATTATTTTTGTGGCTTTTCAAATTTCTTATTTTTTGTATTTTTTCTAAATTTCTTATTTTTTGTGATTTTTCCCTATTTTTTTTTTATTTTTCTAGAATTCCTATTTTTTCTATATTTCTTCATTTTTTGAGGGGTTTTCTTTAATTTTCTATTTTTTTGAATTATTTTTTAATTTAGGACCTTATAACCTAATTTGAAAAACAAAAAGAGGAAAAAAATTAAGTGTCTACAAGGAGTGGTGAATAAATTTTTTTTGTAAGCTTATAAAACGAATTAGGATAGTTAAAGTCCAATATGTGATCTGTAAATCCTATTTAGAAAATTTGTAAAGTTTATTTTGTAGCTATGTTGGTTTATTTAAAATCTTATATTTTATTGAAATGATTATTTGAAGATTATTACAATTATTTGGAGAATTAAAATTTGTGAAATCATTTAGAGCTTAAAATGTAATTGTTTAGAGATTTTAATTAAAGGCTTACGCCTGACATGTTAGTAGAGGTTAGGGATACATAGTAGGCTGTAGTGTTCCCAGTTTTAGAGCATTACACCCCAATTCTAGGTAAATGCCATGAATGAAATTTCTTATGATGTGTGCCATCATCTATATAAGATTATATCTAGCATATGTAAATAGTGTAGTGAGTAAGAATATGGAATATCTAGGTAGACAATAGTAGATTACAAAAGTATGTGATGGGCACATATGAACATAGCCCCAATCACCTACTAAAAAGCACAAGTAATTTCCTATCTATTTACAAATTACTTAATGATCTTGACCCATGCATATTTAGCGAATTTTAGGATTCATTTCTCATCCATTATAGACGTTCCATAGAATTAAGCATGATTCAATTGAAATAAGGATCGAATATGGATGAAGTCAAGATTAGCGTTGGAGAATAACTATTGTTGGATAATTTTGGTCTACAGAATTTTGTGAACAACATATGGACAACAAGCCAATTTGAGGAGACCCTAATTAGCCTTCTAGATGATAGTAGAGTAGGAGTCTAGATGGTGAATATCCACAAAATCTACCAAAATGCTTAAATTGTCCCATATACATAATAAGACTAGTGGCTTTTGAGTAGTAGCTGCTACCATATAATCAATTGCATCCATAGTGCAAATGGCCATTTTCATAGAATGTTCATGAAATGTGCAAAGGTCATATATTGACGATAGGCTTTATGGCATCATATAGTGGCTAACTTTACTATACCACATGTTTTGTGTTTTATGTTTGTATTTCAAGATTTTTGTGCTTATTATGATTTTGTTTGTATTTCAAGCCTCATTATCCGTTGTAATCAACTCTTTACTTTCCTTCATTACTTGAAGTAGTTAATTCGTGTCTAATATTGAAGTAGTTAATTCTAGGCTTGTTCTTTTAAGGTGGGTAATATCTGAGTGAAGAGAGGATACGTCCATTGATTTTACTTATTCTAAAGAAAACAAAAAGAAATAACAACACCATTAGATATTGATTACAATCCAAAGTGGATTGCATCATATTTATTTGGTATCAAGACTTAAAGCATGAATGGATGAGTATATTTGTAAATGTACTGTGAAAGAGGGAATATTGTTGGTATTAAGATTATATTGTTGAAGTATGTAGTGGTTATAGTAAAGTGTACTTACTTGTGTAGTGACTAAGAGGTGAAAAGATTAGAAATTTAAAGCTTATGTAATCAGGGTAGTCAAGCATAGTAAGACTTTAACAAAATCTTTAAGAGATTTATGTTGTGTTGGTTCTTTGAGGAAGGCTTGGGGATTTTTGGAAAGATTTTTTATAGTGGAAGAGGTGGTAGTAACCAATCGAATGAAGACAATACTAAGTAGGAAACCTATAATGTTATCATCCTCTAAAATCTTTAGTTTCTTCTACCACAAAGTTGACTAGCTTGATTTTAATTATATTTGTATTCATAGTATTCAAATAGTCCCTATACTTAATGCTCCCAATTTAAATGCTCATTGAGTATATCTTGCCCATCAAATTTATGAATCTTCTTTTTAACTATTTCAAACCTCTATTATACTAATTCCTTTCATCTAAATACTTTATATCAAAATTATCTCATCCTTCTTCAATCAATTCATCATTTTCCTATCATTTTCTATCTCATCTTCCTATAAAAGCATATTGTTGGCCACACTTACCCCTAAGTTCAATAATAATGCAGTTTATAAAGTCAACATCGTAAGCATCATCTCTAAAATTTTAGCTAGTTCCTTTTTCATATAATCCTTGATAGTATTTCTTTATCTTAACCTAGTATTATTATCATTATCCCATATTATCAATAGCCTCATTAGCATCATCTCTAGACATCTTCAATTTAGTAAACTAATCAAGATACATAGAAAACCATCAATCCATATCACAACCCTTACTCTAACACAACCACAAAACCATAATGCACTACCAACAATTACAAACCCTAACCCATAATCATTAATACAATCCCCTAACACAATTTAATAATATATATTGATATCTATGGCAAAAAAAATTCCACCAAATAATCAACTCTAATTCATACTACCAAGAATTAACCACCTTGCAATAAACAAAGCAAACCATAATTCTACACACATAAACCTAAATTTTAGTGGCATAAGAAAATAGAAAAAAGTTTGAGACTTGAGGCTTAACAACATAGTAAGTTATAGCCCAACTTTAATATCAAATTCAAAATGATGTACCTAGAATGTAGAATAAATTTCAAGACTAAGATTCATATCACAACAATTTATATAAATAAAATTAGAAATTTATATGTTGAACTTTTTGGAATATGAAAAAAAAAATATAAATTAAATATACAATTATTGAATTGAATCCAAATAATTGAACCAGGAGTCTTCAAAATTCCACGATTAATGTAGCTTACAATTTATGGAAATCAAAGGGTTAATTGAAATTAACATATATTATACATAGTCAATTGCAATTAGTGATTTCCATAAAGTAATGTTTTTTATTGATAAGATCTATGAAAAAGTTTTCACTATGGAAAACACCTCAAAAAGAGGAATTTTCAATATTGATGAAATTATTCAATAATGTCTTACAAATAGAATGTAAGTGCTTTACTTTAACAAAGGGGTTCCAATCACCTAGTTTTAGGTTGTTCGAGAAGGTAGTCCATTTGAGTTAGGATTTTACATTTGGCTATATGAGTTAAACAAGGAAGCATGTAGGTATAGATTTTAGGGGAAGTTACATAGAGTCTGGTTTTGGATGATTTGAAATGTAATTTGGTGAGAATGGTGATATTGCAATGAATTTCACAAATGGAAGTGAGTGATTTTAAGAGTATGTGAGTTTTGTGGCCAAATTCTTTAATATGTGACTTTACGTCATTGCATCTAAATGGGGAGTTAAATGTAGCTTTTCATAGGGTATGGATGGATAGAGGTTCAAGTAAAACTTATGGTTGCTAGTTTCTAAATAAAATTGGGTAAAGTTATGGAAATTTAATTGAATATGAAGGAATTAAGCAAGATCAGAGGATATCTTAGAGGAATTTGCTAAGTAAATATTATACTAAACACTTGCTTAGAAGCTATGTTAGAATACAACCAAAATAGACTTAGAAGGTAAGCAATAAGATATTTTTAAGGATTTTAAGTTAACTAGACTTATTAGGTGTTTTAGAGGGTAATGCAAATGATGGCTCAAAGGATAACTTAAGTATTAGTGAATCCAAAATAACCCTAAAACCTAAATACTTAAGTAAAATGGCTTCCTAAATTAAGGATAACGAATGTAAATTAATGTTACTTTGACTACATAATTGAGTACTAAAGATGTTAACTAAAATGTAGAGACTTTTGAGGAAATTAAGTGTGACGACTACAATGAGTAAGCAGCAAATGTTTCTAGTAAGTTAGGTTTAATACTTTATAGTATTTTGGAGTACTATCTTAAAGTATTTGGAGGCTTAAGAGTACAAGTGTTTGTGGTTGTAATTAGGTGCTTATGTATATGTTTTATGTGTCTCTAAAACTACAATATTATTTAGGAGTTGAACATTATATTATGAATGTTTACCTGGTTATTGTCTTGATTAGATTGATTAAGATTAGATGGTTATCCTTAATTGGAACTAATAAAAACTCGACTTGTATGTTGACATGATATGCACTACAATCTATTAGCTAAGCAACTAGGATTATCAAGCCAAATACATACCTCTTCGAAAGAGATAGCTAAAATGGTTTCTTCCTTACCCTTAGTTGAACTAAGTGAAAGGAGAGGCGATCATAACATGGTTGATGTTCTTTGGTTCAAATGTAGGCATGTTATGAGAAAAATCTCCATTACAAAAATTTGAGACTGGCCTTGATTCTCGGCATTGTGCAAATATGATTAAACTCCTCAATCTAAATTATAATGAGTACAATTTCTCTAATCTCACAACAAACTAGACAATGTCTTGTAATGACATTCAATTGTTGCATTGAATTTAACTTAATGATTGATAACTTTGGTTGTGCTTTATATATGCTTTTGTGCCTCCTTCCCTCCTATTGAGTTGTAGTTTACTCACATCTCTATAGATTCTTTTTTAGGCTTTAATTAAAGATGCAATGTTATACATATCCTTAGGTTAGCAACTATTAAAGCTAGAGAGTGAGGCTAAATAGAGGTTCAAGCTAGATTTTTTGTCTCTTTTGTAGTTACTTTTAGTATATTGAGAAACTAAATGGCCACCCTAGGCAACCCAATAGTTTCGGTTAAGGGTATGTTATGTATTATAAACAAGAAAACTTATGGAGTTGTAAAGCTTATCTAGTGAATATAAGTATTATATATATAGCTATATGTTAGAAACAAGTTAATAAGTATTATACAAAATTTGTTGAAGAATTATTTTACAAGCTTTATGACAAAACAAGTACTAAGCTGAATTCTTCAAAGCAATTAAGTTGACTAGGCTTTGTATGAACCATGTCTATAATAGCAACTATAGGGTTAGCTTTTATTTTAGTGGTTTACACTATGAGACTGTAATGACTCCATATACTTAGGATGTCATGTGCCTAAAAGCTCTATTATCACTAGGGCTTACTAGAAGAAGTGAGAAACTGATGGTCCTTCAAAATATCGAAGAAAAGTGAGTGAGTAAGTCAACAACTGAATATATATATATATATATATATATAGTAACTGACGTGAAGCTGCTCGAAGGATATAACCTATTAATAAACACAACATGACTTAACACTTCACTTGATATAACACACAAACTGATGTCAAGAAAGATTAGATAAGAGTGTAAGGACAAGGACTTAGAGAAGATCGTCTCACAAGAACCAGCATATTCAATATCAAGAATCCAAAATGTAATAATCCCGACTACAAAGAGAAGGAACTATTTATAGTAAGTTCCTAAGGTAATATTATAATTAAGGAAAATTACAAAAAGGCATACATAAAAAGAGAATTCCTAATACATATGAAAAAGGGTAAAAGGGCCAAAAGACAAAAAAGGAAAAGTAGTACAGTGCCAAATGAAAAGGATAGGCGATAGTACAACATTGGTTCCATACAAAGATTCTCTAGGCATAACAAGCAAGAGGAATCAAGATGTGTAGTGATAAGGAGGCCGAGACAAGAAATATTCAACTAGGAGGCTATCTCTCATTACTTAGTACGAGATTCTCGACAGCTGAAAGTCATATCACTCGGTACAAAGCCCTTAGCCAAAAGATAGTTAACATCGACACAAGAGAATGAACAGAGCATAGAATAATAACTCGAAGTTCTTAGGGAATTTAGCCATCCACCTTTTATATATTGTTTCTCGTCATTAGTGAGTTAATGAGAGAGAATTCTTCGAGTGAGAGACTGGAGGCTTTTGAGACATACATGAGTGATTGGGTTAGTAGTTGGTACCCATTAAGGCGTGGCATAGAACAATGGCATATAAATTAAACTTAATAGAAACTAATGGCATATTGAAATAATATAAGCTTAACTAAGGTCACATATTGAAATAAAATAAGTTGTGAAATGTAATGTGAAGGACAAGATCAAAATTAGATATTCTTGTTACTTATTAGTTAGTTAAATGAGAAGAATAGCTAGTCGAATACTAAGAGAATTGTTTGGAAGTTATTAGTTTGATTATTTGGTCAAATGGTGGGTTGAACTGTCTCATTAAGTAAAGCTAGTTATATGGATGCTGAACTGTCAATTAGATGGATGTTGCTACTGTTGCAACTCTTATTAACAACTTTGAGCTGTTCCTCACACTTGGTTTTGACCTTGATTCACTCCCTATCTTTTAGAGAACATCTAAAACCTTGATTTAAATTAACTAGTTTTATGAAAACAAGATACTTCACTCTTTAAAGGGCTAAAAATTCCACACATTGATCACTTATCAACATACATATGTTTATATATAAAGATTTATTAATTAAATCATTTAATCTTCTTATAGTAGCTTTGACTTTCTTATGTAAGTTTTTTTTTTTTTTTTAGTAAACTGGATATAAATATAAGTATTACTTTGACCACTTTTTGTTCATAACATACTACACTAACTTTAGATAGGCTTTAGTTATCAATTCGCTTATAAGTTAGAGTCTTTAGAATAAAGTTTTCCTCTCTACTTAGAAACATTTAAAATCTCAATGGAGAGCTTCTAAGTCATTACTAGGGTCACTTTCCTTTTCAAATGCTCATCTAAGTCTAATATAAGTTTGTCAATGACCTTAATGGTTCACTAAGATAAGGTTTTCTCAAGTTTAACTAGGGGTTTTCCCTTATATGAGTTTCATGCTCCTCTAGTTAGCATTAATTTTTTTACCATTTTAATAATCTATCTTAGAAATATAAGATGAGAGAATTACAAACTTTTATTTTGTTATAAGTTACTTATACACATGATATTACTATAAAACTCCACAAATTAACTTTAAGAGTTTGCTACCTACCCTAAGCTTTGATCATTCAAAGGTGACTTCTACAATAATGGAAATTCACTTGAAACTACCATTAATTCATGCTTAATAATTTATATAACTCACGAGAATTACTTAGTCCTTAAGATCTCCTTTAAAATAAAATATGCTAAGCTCATTTGTTCATAGATCCAAAATCCTATAGTTTACTTAAGCTTTACTACATGACTTATTTTCAAAGTTGTGCTCACTAACTAGGGGTTAAGAATGGTATAGTGTTGTAGTTGCATTTGCTTACTAGGGTCAGCACTCAAAAGTGTCATAATAGGGTTGCCAAGAGGTGATGGACACAAGAGCACTATGGATGTGTTTAGGAGCATTATAGGAGGGTGGCTATGGAGTGGCTTTCAATAGGTTAGGGGGTACCTCTTTTCTACAAGTAGAGCTTAAGTTTAAGAGTAAATTTCTCTTTTGGTTTTTTATACATGAAGGAATGGTTGCCCAAGCCTATTTATAGGTTTAGTGGTGACTTAAGAAGTAGTCCATATGATGGTTTGGAAGTTAGTTTAAGGGCTAGTTGTTTAAGTGTCCATTGTGCATGATATTTTTGGTGTTCAAGCATCCATTGTAGGAAAAGAGAGGTATTGTTGTTTCAATTTCTTTGTTGATGTATTGAGCTTTTATGGCTTGGTGTAATTGGCCCTTAAATTATACAAATTGCACTGCTTAATATGTGCATCTAAAGGTGTTGTCATTGCTGAAAGTCTTGAGTTTAAAGGATTCAAAATCCCTTGTGTTATGGGGTGAATGTGATGTAAATTTTGAGTTCGTTTCCTAAGTTTCAAGAAGTATACAAAAGCTAGATAGGGGTATGCCATGTTTTCCATAGTTTGGGGCTATAATTGCACTTCATACTTCTCAAAATCTCCAAAACTTAACTCTAAATCACATGATTTTAAATTAATTCTTATGCTTGTATGCTCACAATCTATGTGTTTGGGTTTTGCTTAAGTTTCTTCGACTTACTTATTCAAGTGTTGATCATATATTTGAATCCTAATTTCCATAAATTAGAGTTAAAGTGATAGTGTTATTGTTGAAATCAAGTTTACATTTAAAAATTCTATCAAAAAGGATAGTGCGATAGATATAGCGCCCAACTGTCAAGCATAATTTAAATCCTGTCAACAAAAATTTTATGTTGTACTTGCTCTCAACTCAAATTAACCACAAACACATTTGACTAGATAATTCTAGAATGAGATTTAAAAAAAAAATCCTAAAAACAATCCATTTCAAAAATTTCCAAAACCTATTTGAATTAGAAGAAGCAAGAGGAATCAGGATGCTACAGTTTGCAACATGCATCATGCCATAGGAAGCGAAAAGATGCTATGATTTGTAGAGATTAGCTACATAGTGCAACATTATGTGACTGGCTACAAGAAGTTGCATAAGTGATTATTGCAAGTCGATGTCCTATAAGAGCAAATTGCTGATTTCAATTAAAACACATTGCAATTGCCATTAGAGACTAGGGCTTAGCTTTGCTTTACATGATATATTTCAAGACGTAGAATACCATTACGTTGTTAACTCTAATAAACGAGGTTATTGATGATGACAAGACACCTTTTCTACACAATTAAGAGCAAGATGCTTCTCAACTCACTCTGTTCCTAATCATATCAAACATCATATCTTTGAATGTCAAACAAACATATCTTCTCAGAAAAAGGCCACATTGATCATGTCGGTAATGTTAGCATAGCGCCCCTGCCCCACCCCCACCTCCCCC